>JAKCPI010010311.1:0-11178 GCA_023213315.1 Euborellia annulipes
AAAAAAAAATATTTGTAACAGGGGATGTATGGCTGTAGAGTAGATGTCGAAAGAGATAAAAAAAAAAACAAGAAGAAAATGCAGTCAATGTAGTTTCTTTATTGAGATTCAGCCCACTGCTAACGTTTCTATCCTAGGTTTGGACCATCATCAGAGCTAAAAATTTGTATTTAATCAAGAAATTAAATTAATAAATCCAATCCAAATAAAATCAAATATAAATTTAGATGTCAAAGAAAGGCTTAATTCAATTTCGAAAGCTGACTCGATTCTCTCAAATATATAGAAGGGCATTTCATTTTTTAACAATAATAGCAGTTTTTGTTATTAAAAGTGCATAAGTCTCATTCTTGCACATGAGGCCCTCACGTCTCGGGCCTTTTTGATACAGCCCCAGTTATTCTGTTTTCTGTTTTTACATTAATCATTTAAAGTTCTTTGAGAGATCTATTGTTTATACCCAAGTTTCTTCTTGCTTTCCAGTAAACAGAAACTTGGATATAAACAATAGACCTCTTATAGAACTTATATTTGACCCACAAAATGAATTTGTTTAAATACCATATTAAGAGCATTAATTTGTTTTATAATAATTTAATCTTCTGTTGTTATATTTAATTATTGTGAGGTATGTCTTTCTGGCTGGAAGTATTTCTAAGGCGGAGTCAAAAAAGAAATAATTTTGGCTGCATATATCTTGAATTTTTTTTTCTCCGCCTTAGAATATTTTATTTATAAAGATTATTAAATTTTCTTGGTACAATATTTATGTAGTTATGTATTTATTTGATAAGTTTGTGAAATTATTTATTAAGTCTTTCTAAGCAGACATCTATTAATTAATTAATTTGGTATCCAAATGGCTTAAATAAAATCATCGGACTCCCTGGGATCCGAACCCGGGACCCTTGGTATACAAGGCAGGCGAGCCAACCAACTACACCAAGCCAGAGAGCATTTTTTATTTATCTCTTATTGGACTGCCTTGACCTGCACCTTGCTAATATTAATTTATTAAAATGTTAATTTTCATCGGGGAATGACCTTTGATCAAATAATAAATAATAACAACTATCATAATTATAAATATATACTGTTACAAAAGACTGTAAATTGTTGTTCTTCATGAAATGTATATTTTTAGCTCTGATGATGGTCCAAATCTAAGATAGAAACGTTAGCCGTGGGCTGAATCTCAATAAAGAAACTACATTGGCTGCATTTTCTTCTATCAATAGTTTTTTCATCTCTTTCAACAAAAAAAAATTTGTTAAGGGATTTTGGTCAGCAACATATTTAGGCAATTTTTCGGGAAACTTCTGATGAAATTAAAGAAGTTTTGAAATTTTCTAAAGTCAAGTATCTCATGTTATAGACCGAGCCAAAAATCTAAAGATAGAAGTGACAGACAGCTATACAAATCATAAATCAAAATCTTAAATTGTTGCATAAGTTATAACGGAACTCTTTTATATAACAAAACATCCTCTGATAGTTAACATTATTTTAAGATTATTATCTTCAAATTGAGAAGAGTTAATGGATGCATTTATAATGCATTAAAAATTATAATAATATTAAATAGAAAAAGAAAAGAGGAGGGAGATACTTCCCCCGTATTTAAGACCTTTCTTCGCCTTCGAAGGGAAGCAAAACAGTCGACTCACCTGCAACAAAAAAAAAAGAGAAATTTTAGATAAATTAAATTACCTGTTCAATATTTCAACCGCAGTTAGGGCAAAGAGAAGAGGGAGTGAGATGATGATTTATTGAGGAAATGGGATCTAGAGACCAGCATGGCTTCCAATTGGAGACCTCTTATCTTTTACACGCCTTGCGACATCGAAAAATGCTTAAAAATGTTACGCAACGGGAACGAAATTTAAGGAAATGGCAGCAGCCAACAAACGAACTACTCATTGGCAAAACAGAAAAGGTGAGATAAATACTCAATTTGCTTGATAAACCCCCACTCTCTGTGGAGGAAAAGAACAATTAAATTGGAATTAGAGAGACAACCAACTAGATTAGTAACAAACAAGTATTACTAAACTTAGCTAGTAGATGTAAGACGATTTAATGTTGAGAGTCACCAAACTTCCAAATAGGTGAACTCAAATTTAGAGTTAAGCTTAAAAATGAATATTCTATACAACTCTAGATTAATTGAATTGGTTACCAATCAATTGAAATAAATAGGAACGGGGTCTAAATAGCCGCAAATGCCGAAAAGGTCTTAAATAAATTTAAAAAAATAAAAAAATTTAATTTTCAAAACAATGAAATTTCTCTTCGCATCCCGTCACATGCTACAAAAATTTATTTTAATTGAAATAATTAGAGACCGGTATGCATGGGTCTAAATGGCCTTCGATGCCGAAAAATATCTTAAATGAAATAAAAAAAAAACAATGAAATCCCGAGGAGCCCGGTAGCCATTGGTACAATTAAAAATAATAAACAATATATAGGTTAAAAGCCCTAAATTAAAGTAATTTCGGCTGCTGATTCCATTTGACTTTGCAAATTTATTATTTAATGTCGCACTAACAACTAACGTTTCGGATCCGTTATCTATGTCATTTTCAGGGTCGGCTGGCGGGGATATTAGTATATAATAGAATGTAAGCGATGCACAAACACAAGAAGAGCTTTTCTAAGAAAAACATAATACTACTCCTAACATATAGGCCTATTTATAATCTCTGAAGAGGCCGAGATAAGGAGGCGAAAATTTAGACTGGTAGAGCAAAGATAAAATAAATTTTTTTTTTTTTCTTTATTTTTTGGCTTGTGGCCTTCGCCATCCAGCCAGTCCACTGTATACAATAAATACTTTATAAAAAATACAATGGTTAAAAAATTCATACATTTCAAAAAAAAATTTGGTTTTAAAGTCTTGAACTTTTTTGACGCCACCTCATCTCAAAAATTCGAGCCACAAAGATCTAAAATAAAATAATTCAATATAATTTTGGTTGCCTGAATCATATACTACTCTAAATTTTGTAAAATCCAGATCCCAGGGATTTTAAATTTTAACGATGCACTATGATGAGCAAATGAGGGGGATTAAGGTCCACGAACTGTTAAAAGTCTATGAAATGTTTATAAATAATTTTTTTAAGCATCTGATTTAAATATAATTATTGAAAAGGAAAAAGATAAAAACGTATTTACCCTGGTAGGAATTGCCAATGCTGACAATTGGCCGAACCTTGGGCCAGTTGTCATTTGCCAAGCCTTGAGTAGTGACCATTGGGCCAAGCCTGGTCCGAGGCTTGGCCCAATGGTATTATATTATTAAACCGAGCCTTGGGAAGACGAATGGACCAAGCCTGAACCGAGGCTTGGCCCAATGGTATTATATTATTAAACCGAGCCTTGGGAAGTCACCAATGGACCAAGCCTGGTCCGCGGCTTGGCCCAATGGTATTACCGAGCCTTGGGTAGTGACCATTGGGCCAAGCCGCGGACCAGGCTTGGCCCAATGTTTAATTGACCCATCATATAATTAAAAAAAAAAAAAATTAAATTAAATCAAGTGCTATTAATTGAAAAAATAGTAATATATATTTTAAATCTGGTGATTGTTTGATAAAGTTTATTTAGCTAAAATAAAAGGCAAATCAAATAGCTTAAAAAAGAGTCATATCAATATAACAACTGTGTACGAGAGCGTAAAGGCATTGACAAATGACAAACAAAACCAAAAAGCTCGAGTTCAAATCTCTCGAGAAACAACTTTTTTTTTTCTTGAGGCTTGGATCGACCTTCCATTTTTTTTGTTTTCCAAGGCTTGGGCCAACCTTGGTTTTTTTGATTCCCAAGGCTGGGTACATTGTTATCATTCCAAGGCTTGAGCCAAGCCTGGCCCAATTGTTAGACAAGGCTTGCCCCAAACCTCGTCCAATGCTCGGCACGATTGGTCCAAGCCTGGTCCGAGGCTTGGCCCAATTGTGTATTCCTACCAGGGTAATAATCTATTTCAAGGGTGTATAT
The DNA here is from genome assembly GCA_023213315.1 of Euborellia annulipes. Classification (NCBI taxonomy): domain Eukaryota; kingdom Metazoa; phylum Arthropoda; class Insecta; order Dermaptera; family Anisolabididae; genus Euborellia; species Euborellia annulipes. Next base: position 4,003 of record JAKCPI010010311.1, read on the forward strand.
AAGGAGGGAGGGGGGAGGCAAGGAGGCCCCCCCCCCGAAAAAATTCCGTGATCCTAAAAAAAAAGATAAAATGGATTTCACGGCAGGGTGAAAAATTTTGCCTCTCAGAGAACAATTTAGTTTCGTAAAAAAAAAATTTAGCAGGGCGGAAAAAAATTCGTGTCTCTAAAAAAAAAGGTAAATTGATTTTCATGGCAGGGGGAAATAATTTTGCAGCCCTGCGGGAAAAAATTTGAAATTTTTGAGTTCGGGCCCCCTCCCGAAACAAATTTCTATATACGCCCCTGATCTATTTCAACTAAAATAAAAACATTCCAGTATTATGAGTAAAAATAAATAAACCAGCAAGGATAATTAATAATAGCAATTGAAAACAAGCAAGAAAATATTTGCCCAGTGCAATAAATGTACAATGCAAGTGGCATGCATGTACAGTATGTAGGCCTACTCTATGTATATACAATATGCATGCCTGCATTTGTTGGGAAATGTTTTAAAATAACCTGTGTTTATGTTGATAAGATATCGCTAATCTACTCTGACTCTCTCGCACAAATCTTATCAGTTTATTTCTATCTGTGTGTATATATACTACATACATATACGGGCGGGTTGATTTCGCTCGTCTATTCCTATATATATGTGTGTGTGTATGTGTGTGTATACTAGGTAAAAAAAAAAAAAAACGAATGAACGCCTGTGATAACAAGTTCCGGGGAAGGAAAATAAATTTATTATTTAACAAAAAAAATATATTTTCAAACAAAAAAATATTTCTATAAAATGAGGAAAAAAAATTAAATATTTAATTAGTGATTCCTCATCCCGATCAAGAAATTTGAGATATTTTAATATAAGTATTAAAAAATATAGGTACAGATACAAAAAAATAATCCATTTGGCTTTGGTTTGCAAGACTGTTACACTAAAATTTTAGATTTGTATCAACTTTTAGAGTCAATACTTCAACCGGAAATAGTACTTAATCTAATAATTTCAAAAATTTTGTAATTTGTAATTTTTTTGTCATATTATAATAAATTACACTATATTAAAAAGTTTTTATTATTTTAAGTTTTTTTTGAAAACAGAATATATTTTGAGATAATCAATGAAAAAAACCCTTCTGCCCTTGTAAATTAGTGTAATTTATTATGCATGACATGACAAAAATTGCAAAATTTATATACTTGGTAAAAGAGAAAGTAAAAACACTCCAAGTCTTCACGATTTAAACAATTATTTCTGTCTGATTTTTTTTTTAGAAGAAATTGTAGTTAAAATAAAAAAATAACTTAATATCGCTTTGATTTTGTTTTATTATTGTATTTTTATTGTTTTGATTTTGCTTTATTATCGTATTATTATTGCTTTAATTATGTTTTATTATTGTATTATTATTGTTTTGATTTTGCTTTATTATTGTATTATTATTGCTTTAATTATGTTTTATTATTGTATTATTATTGTTTTGATTTTGTTGTATTATTGCTTTAATTTTGTATTATTATTGCTTTGATTTTTTTTTAGTATTGTATTATATATATATATATATATATATATATATATATATATATATATATACCTATATATATTTAGCCCGTCGTACACGAGGACATTTTTTTAAGCAATTTCTGGCGACATTTCTTGCTCCATAAAAATGTCTTGAAAAAATGGCCTGAATTTCTAGCTTGAAAAAAAAACCTGTCATACACGAGGACATTTGTATTTTTGGGGCCAATTCTGCGCAGAAACTTGCGCAGTTTGAAAATTTAAACTGACAGCTGAATCAAAAACTTTTTTAGGTTAAAACTATGAGGCCCTTAATATATATAGAAATATATATTTATTAATAAAAAAAATATATAGACATACCTCATTTGGAAAAAAATAAGCTAAGAATTGTTTTTTAATATCTATACAAAGGATTTTTGGTTTATTTAGATAAATAATAAATATTATATGCACAATGAAAATTTTATTTATTTAAAATTTTGTTAATCATAAAACTAAAATATAAAGAAATGAATGCATTCATATATTATACAAAATATAACTTGATTGTGATTTCCAAGCCTGAAGATTATGGTTTATAACCATCTGAACTGAATGTTCAGTCGAAAATAAACCTGCAACCAAAAAACTACCGTGTTTTATTTTATTAACTATCAACATCTCAGTTCATCATAAAAAACACTTCCACAATATAAATTTAAATCATAAATGTTTGTTCAAATTCATCTAAAATAAATATTTTAGTTATTATCAAAGATTATATTCCAAATGAAAATTTAAATAAATAATAGTTATTTAAAACAAAGTATTCATTTACCTTGTATAATAATATAAATATATAATCTAGATATTGCTCTTCTTTTATTATAAACTATAATTTCCAAAAAAGAACTGCAAAAAAATATATTTTTATTAATTATTATTATATTCCAAGTGAAAATTAAAATAAATAATAATGTTATTTAATAATAATTTAATTTAATAATTAATTCTTACCTTAATTTTATTTTCCAAATGAGGTGTGTCTATATATTTTATATTTTTATGATAATTTGACAATATAATTATTTTAAAGATCTGTCAACTGCTGTCAAAAAGTGAAAAATTCTAGGTTATGATGACAACAAATTTCCAAAAAGCGGTGTTGCCAGATATGGTCGATTTACTGCGCACCCTCTTTGCGTCGAATTGGCCCAAAAAATAGAACACGGGCTATTTTTCTGGCGCGATCAGACAACTTTTCGTCATACACGGAGACATTTTTCTTGACCGAGAAATGTCTTCAAACGGCCATTTTCGACGCGTTTGCGTTTGTGCGCATTCTGATTGCGCCGATTTGGCTCGAAAAAATAGAACAAACATTTTTTTTCAAGCCAATTCCAATTCCAATTCCATTTTTGCTGTCATACACGAAGACATTTTTATGGTGCCAGAAATGTCGCCAGAAATTGCTTAAAAAATGTCCTCGTGTACGACCAGGGGTTTTATATGAATCATTGATAAATTGTAATTTTATATGTATATATGTATTGTGAGGGATGGCGGTGTGGCCTTACCCAGAATAAAAAAAAAAAAAACTATTCGATAAAAATATTAATAAAAAAATTTCAAAGGTCTTCATTTTGTTATAAAAAAATTTCAGCAAATTGGGAAATATTTAGACGAATTTATTTGTATCTTCTTTTTTTTTTTTTATTTCATTAACGTCTTTTTCGGCAACGTCTCTGTTTATTTCAATTTATTGTTAGCCAATTAAATTGAAATAAATTATAGTGATTGAAAATTTGTTATAGCTGTAGTATTATGTTCAAGATGATAAGGAATAAATCCCAAAGAAGAATGCAGCTAATTTTATTTCATTTAATTTTAATAAAAATCACTTTGTATAAAAACATAAAGACAAAATCACAGGTATGATTAATTAATTTATTAGGTCTTTTCAAATGATCTGTAAAACAAAAAACATCTTTTGTGTTATTTGCCATGTTTGTAGCTCCGATGATGGTTCAAACCCGAACCGAAACGTCAGCAAGTGATTTTTATTAAAATTAAATGAAATAAAATTAGCTGCATTCTTCTTTGGGATTTATTCCTTATCATCTTGAAATAAATTGTCGCATGAGAAGGGATGCGAACCCGCGACCCATGGTACAGAAGGCCAGCACGCTAACCACTGCACCAAGGCCGAGGGCATTTATACCTTTAGTTTTGTTTGAACGAGAACTGAACCTATAACTATCATTTATAAGAGATGAAAATTTTTATTTGCATATTTGTGAAATATTCAAACCCAATGAATGTGACATTCAGATAATATATTTATTCTTTGAAAAGAAAAAGAAGATCACAGATATCACTCTCGCTTATACAGCTTATTGACAAGATAATATAAATAAATATTAGAAACATTAATTGAAAAGAATATTTCATTTAGTGAAGATTTTTTTTTTTTTTTTTAATTTTTTATTCAATAAATTGCTATCTTTAGTTAAGATATTCTCTTAGATAAATTGAATTTTTAATTTTTTTTTTTAACATGACGCCTATACATGTGTGCGTGTCTGTTTCGATAAATATTTTGTAGCAAAGAGTTGCTGGGCAAACAGTTATCAGGGTGATAACGACCTTCTCTCCTACACACCCCCTATAGTGTGAAGCCATCAATGTTGACGACGACAAATCTGCAAGGCCTCTCTCTCATATATATCTATATCTATGTGTGTATGTGTGTGTTTGACGAAGATGTATGACAGGTTTCAATTTAGATGGAAAAAATTTGATAGAGAGAGAGAGATGGGGTGAGAGGAGGCTGCTGGGTGGCCATTGAGGAAAAGAAGAGAGAGCTAACAATTAATACGGTTAAATGAGAGGCTGGGCATTCATCAAAGACGATTCGTTTATCTTGAGAAGATAACCAAATTAATAATTGGCTAATAAAATCAAAATTTGTTTTTTATGACATTTTTTTATTTTTTTTGTTCTTTTAAAATTCAGGAATATTAATTTTCTCAATGATATTACGTAGGCATTCAGTGGTGAAATAAAGAATATTTATTGAAACAAACGAAGCAGCCTGCTATTAGGGCCGTCATTTGGGAGGGGTAAGGGGGTCATTTCCTCCCCCTTCTCCAAGTGCTCTGACCCTTTTTAAATTTTATATTGGCCCCAGGGGTTGGCGTAGTTGGAAGCGCGCCTGCCTTGCATACCAAGGGTCAGGGGTTCGGATCCCAGGCAATCCGATGATTTTATTTAAGGCATTTGGATACCAAATGGCTTAAATAGAAAATGCCTGGACCTCTAATAAATATATTAGACATACCGAGTATCATTAAAAGTTTTAAATGGCCTAAGTTGCCGAAAAGACTGTGTGAATGAGAAAAAAGTGTGAATGTTTAAAAAAAAAAATAAATAAATTTATTGATCTAAAATAATTATTTCAAAATATATCTATGGTAACATAAACTATAAAAAATTAAATAAATTAAACATCTTTTGGCCAAATATGAGACACCTATTTGTAAATAAATTTTCGGTCAAAAATTTCCTCCCCCATTCCCAAGAAAAAATTGAAATGACGGCACTGCCTGCTTTATTGAGAAATTTAAATCATCGAGAAAATATTATAAGTATTCCAATAAATATTTATCCTATAGCAGTCTTGATAGAGCTCTATTACTAATAGGATCGTCATAAGGTCTAGATTAGGATTATTCAAAGTGTGAGCAGCACCCAACCTCCCCTAAAGTAGAGTGCCTTCAAGGAGAGTGTTAACATATGAGGTTGATCGCCATATTTATTCCAATGTTATATGGGTATTATACCAAAATAGAATTAAAATTTTATTTTATTTACATATAATATAAATTATTATAATATAGACCTATATATAAGCAAAATATAATTTTCATGCTGCCCCCTTGGAACCCAAGTCAATATCTCACGGCCCTTCAATTTTTTTTTTTTTTTTTTTTTTTTTTTTAATTCAGATTGGATAATAAACTATTTATATTTATTTCATATATGCATCTTATGCTCTTATTTTATTATAGGCAAGATTAATTTTCATTTGACTACCTCCAGAAAAATAATAATAATTCCTCTATTTGTAAATATTTCTATGAAATCATTCGGATATTAAGAAAATTATTTTTATCTGACGGTAGGTCCTTTTGAAAATTAATCTTTAGTTTTGTATTGTTTGTATTTTAAATACAATAAAAATCAACTCCTAATTCGCTAGTATTTTGCCAAGCTATTTGATTCAATGACTGTCTGGCTTGTTATTTCTTGTTTTATTAAGTTTTATAAGCTCACCTTTCAAAAATTCAAGCAAATATACATTAATATTTAATTGACGTTTCGATATTAATCACTTATCACCAGGTTGTCGCAACGTCTTTCCTTTTTTTCCCATTTTGTTATTATTATTATTATATTTCATTCATTCAGGTGTAAAAAAAAGGGGGGGGTGAAGGAGAAGGAGGAGGCAGGAGCAAAAGAGAGAGCAAAAAAAAAAAAATTAAATTTCGTTATCTAAATGGATGTCATTTTCGATCGTCCGGAAACATGAAATAATGATGGAGTGCAAAAGTTGCAACGAAGTGAAACTGTTAAGCGGGCATTTGGCATTCACCAAGTGAAGGCGAAATTCTCCCTCTCCTCCTGGTCCATTTCCTCTCAAGGAATCCTCTACCCATGGACAGTTTGATAAATCCTCAATAATCGTGATCCCATTCACTCTAAATAGACGAAAAGTTAACAATCCTATACATTTGACAGAAACAAAAAGAATATTTATGATACTAATATTAAATTAGGTTTCATTTTAGCTACGTTTATTACTTTCTCTTACCTATATATGTTAATATATAGATAGAAAAAGTATTGGATTCATGTCGAGAATTTTATGGATATACACGTTTTGAGGTCCCCAGGATCCGATAAAGTGGTTTTTTGAAACATGTTCTGTCTATATGTGTGTTTGTGTTCAATTTTAAGCATGAATTAATTGAGCAATGAGGCTGAAATTTTATATTTAAGTTAGGCACCCTCCTAGAGTGTGAAAATAAGCTTTTAAACTAAATTGGGCAAAGAGTACTAGTACTTTACTGATGTAGTTTTTCAGTTTTTTTTTTCGATTTTCTCAAAATTCGCTCCAACGATTTTGTTTAAAATTCAAAAATCAATTATTTTTTAGATGCTCCTTAAAACGTATATTCTCATTTTGTCATCAAATTGTTTGAAGCACATTTTACTCCTGTACTTCATAGGAAAGAAAGTAGAAATGGTTGCCATGGTATCAAAATATAAATATTTTCCCATGTGTTTATAAATTTACTTCTTGAATTTTAATATACTGGCGCCCTAGGGCTTGGTGTAGGGGTTAGAGTGCTGGCTTTGTATACCAAGGGTCTCAGGTTCCGATCCCAGATAAATTCTATGATTTTATTTAAGCCATTTGGATACAAAATTTTAAACAAATAAAGAAAATAAAAATTATAGATTCATTAGATATCTAATTCAAGGTAAGATAGTTTCAGAGTCCAAAACAATACAAACTCTTTTTTTTTTTTATTTAATCAGATCAAATCTAATCTAATTTATTTATTAAAATCGAGGAAGAGAAGGAATGAGTTGAAGCTTTTCCTATCTAGATAATAG
>JAKCPI010010312.1:0-23025 GCA_023213315.1 Euborellia annulipes
TAAATAACAATTTATTGATATTATCATAACATTAAATACATATAAGAATGTTATTTTTAAGATCTTTTGGTTTTAAAGATAATAATTTTTTGATCCATGGCAGGCTGATGGGCGGCAGACCTTCTCTTCTTCCAAATATATTTAGGAAAAAAGTTTAAAAACCTCTTCTTTTTTTTTTTTTAATTTATTAAAAATTACATGAGGGGGGGGGATTGAAAAAAAATAAATAAATAAAAAATGAGAGAGGGGGAACATAAACGCCCAAGTATAAATACATTAGATCGGCCCGAATTTTACCAGCCGTATTCCCCAGCAATCTCTGGATTCCAATGAAACTCTCGCATTTCCTGAGAAACTTATTTACGTGGTTTTCCATATGGTCTATTAGGGCGTCTTCACCTAATCCAACTCTAATAATATGGTTGTTAATTCCTGAGGAGGATTAGCAATGTAGCGCAGGGTCTTATTTTCTGCTCTTTCTATAAGAGCAACATTGCTCTTGGCGGCTCGCCTTTACCATATGGGGCACCATATGTCAGCCGGGGGCGAACCATGGCCTTATAAAGAATGAGTCACACTAAGCGGACATGAAGTTCTGGTAAGTGGCCATAATAATCTAGCAGCTTCTCTGCCTCTATTCGATGCCCGTCGTAGATGTTTCGGAAAATTCAAACGTTTATCCAACAAGATCCCCAGATAGTTGGCAAAATCTGGCGTCCATTGAAGATTATGCTGACCAAAACGTATACGCCAGTTTAGATGTTTTTTCCTACGAGAGAATAGAATACATTCCGTTTTGTTTTTATTCAAGGATAAACGCCAGCTCTCAAAGTATGTACTAACCGTTTTTAAGTCTTTAGATAGCCTAGAAACTAGACATCTTATATCTTTATGGTGGCACTGCAATGCAGTATCATCGGCAAATTGGGCAATCAACGAATATCTAGGAGTAGGAATGTCCGCAGTATAAATGGAATAGAGCAAAGGGAGAGCAGAGCTCCTTGCGGGGTCCCAGCTCTCAGAGGTCTCCAATCCGACGTCACATTCTCAACACGAATTCTGAATTTTCTATCTTTTAAAAATTTCCAATCAACGCACACAATTTTGAAGGAAGTCCATATTGATTTAATTTAGCTTCAAGACCATAATGCCAAACAGAGTCAAAAGCCTTAGCGACATCCAACATCACTAAGGCAGATGGTTCACGTCCACTCCTTAAAATGTTACATACAATACGGGCTACTTGGTGCAAAGATGAAAGCTCTTTCCTAAATCCAAACTGCCATTTAGGTAATATACTATTATCTTCTACCTGTTTAGATAGCCAATTTAAAATAAATTGTTCTGCTAATTTCCCTAATACAGGTAAAAGCGAAATGGGTCTGTAACTCACTGGATCCTTGTAGTTTTTACCAGGTTTGAGCACTGGAATAATTTCAGCACGCTTCCACAAGGCCGGAAAATAATCAAGATTAATCATCGCCTGAATTATTCTAGATAATAATAAGACTGCTTTGCCCGGAAGAGAATGGACAAAACAGGCAACACCCCGTCGCAGCCCGGAGCTTTACGTTTTTTAATTGACTTGATCGCCAATTTAACATGCTTTGGCTTCACCTTTTGTGGAATTTGTAATCTGACTGCACCTTTTTGATATTTTATTCAACTCTTGAGTAAGTTTTCTGTCCGACGGTAAAGGTTTATTATTGGTGAACTGTTTCTCAAAAACATCAGCCAACATTCTAGCCTTCTCACTAGGATCATAAATGAGGGATTGGGACGATGAACAGAAAGGACCAATAAGTGGACGCTGACCTTTAAGTCTCTTAGCAAATTGCCAAAGAGAGGAATCAACAATCGATAGACGCGCGATTTTCTCTTTCCAAATTCTTTGCCTCCACTCAGAAACAGCCATTCTAATTTGGAATGAAAGGCTATACATTAGCCTCTTTTGTCCGAAACGAATCGAAACTTGTTCCATTTTTTCCGGAAATCATTTTTTAGCTTAATCAGTGCTTTTATATTGTTAGGAAGACAATCACTAGTAAACAAAGACTTTTTTCTAGGTATTGATAAATTAGCTGCATCAATAATTGAACTACTTAAAGTTTGAACTAAATTATTTAGCTGAAGAGGTGTATCAATGGAGGGGGGAATCGTAACTTTATCACATAAGATTTGTCGAAATAAATTCCAATTTGCAGCTTGAAGATTCCATTGAGACTGGCGTTTGAGGTAAAATTTAGATCTCAAACGTACTACCACCGGGGTTGTGGTCACTTGACAGCGCATGCCAACTGACAGCGCTAGTATTAGCCAAAGAGTAACCTTTTAGTAAGAGTCAAATCCAAAGTGCTCGGTCTATAATTAATGTTGGGGGGAAAACGAGTTGGCTCTGCAGGGTACACGATATTTACTCCGTATTTCAAGGAATAGTTCAGAAGTAACCGGCCATTTACATTACAGGAAGAACATCCCCAATAAACATGGCGAGCATTTAGATCCCCCGCCAGAATGACTTTAGGACCTAAACGAAATAGTGCTTTTAAAACATCCTCTTTGAGAGCTTTAGATCTTGCGGGCGAATTATAAGCTCCTACAACAATGACACTACTTGCATTATTAACAATTTTAATAGCAATCGCTTCCAAAAAATTCAGGTCATCAGGTAAGTTTATCAGATGAAAAGAGAGATCATTTCTAACAGCTATTAGGATACCCCTTTCCGGTGGTGAGCCATCAGCCCTAACGATTTTATAACCCGGAATATAAATATTTACACTAGATGCAAGACGAGACTCCGTAATAACAATCAAATGTGCATTTCTTCGTTTAGAGAATTCAATCAATTCAGCCAATTTGAACCTAATGCCATTGGCATTCCAGTTAATTATATTAAGGGAGATGCATTTATCCATTGCTCAATAAAGAAAAACCCCTCCGTGAGAAGAATATTCAGGCGCTCCGATACACCGCTAACTGACAAAATTCTACGAACTAGGATAACAAGTTTAGCCATCATGTTTTGCACATCGGGGTCATTGATTAAAGAAATCATATCATCGATAGAATCTTTGCTTTGATGCCCAGACACATTTGATCGGGGCTCAGTTCCAACATTATTGCTTTTAGCAATTGGGGCTGTTTCTTTTGCTAGTATAGAAGAATAGACTCATTTGCTTGTCTTACATTATTTTGGCTTAAAACTTTAGGCTGTCCTACGCTAGTAGGCCTACCCACAGGTGATGCATTTAGTTTAGGAAAAGAAAAATCCGAACTCTGAAAAGGAATCGAAAAAGGAGGCTTCTTATCACGTCTTTTGTTAATTGAATCTAACAGGCTAATGTACACTTCACAATTTTTATCATCCGCATTGTGATTCTTCCCGCAATTTACACACTTACTAGTGCTTACCGAGCACACTCTCGTATCATGGTTGCCCGTACATCGAGCACAAACTTCATCAAGTAAACAATTAAGTGAAATATGGCCATACTGTTGACACCGAAAACACTGAAGAATGGGTGACTTCCTCTTAAATTTTCCCAATAAACTCTCATGTAACCTATTTTATTTATCTTAAAAATTTCTTTCAATTCGACACTAGGGTTAAATTTTACAATAAAGACAGGCAATTTAATGTTTGTTCCTTTTCTGCTCATTTGAGTAATCTCTACTGGTTTGTGTCCCATAGCACCTAACTCTTCTAGAATATCTTGACAACTAAATGAACTATGCAATCCCTTGAGAATAACTCTAACTGGTATTTCTTCCTTAAGACCGTAAGTATAAAACTTTAAATTGCTCGATTTCAAAAAATTTAAAATGTTTCTATAGTCATTCACGCTTCGCAACTTAATGTAAGTTTTTTCCATACCATCAAATGATTTACACCTGACTTCAATATCTTCAGATGCCATAGTTTTTAAGGATTTAAAAAAGGAGTTGGATAATTTATCAACTATCACAAGAGGAGGAGGCCTATTGCATCTAGTTGGATAAGAATTACGTGAATCCGTAGTTAAAGGAACTGATTGCTGAGCCTTAGAATCCACATTAATAAAATTATGCGACATAAATTTACTATTAGATGAGGCATCACTTTCAGAATCATAGTTCATCGCATTATCCATACTAAAAGAGTCAGGATGATGACTTGTATTGCTAGTAGAAGGTAAGGCAGGGTCTGATTTGACATTTTTATTAGGCAGTTTTTTACCAACCTTATTTTTCAACGCCGCAACAGATTTAACTTTACTTTTGGATTTCATTACGTAGATATCCTCCAGCGAATTAATTTCCTTAATAGGGTTACGCTTCTTGTTCTTTGCCTTCCCGATGTTTGAGGATTTGGGGGTCAATTTTCTTCAGTTTTTTAGTTAATCAAGCAAAAAATAGGTTCAAAAAATTAAATTAAAATAAACAAATAACTAATAAATTGATTAAAATTAGTGAATTATTCAAAATCTATTGGAATAGAAAATTTTCCAATTGTTTGTAAACAAGGTTTCTAAGGGTCTTGTTTTTATAGAATCTGCAATGATGTATGGGATGGCCTAGGAAAGCAAATAGTAGAACTATTTCCAGCCGAGCATCTCGACTGCTATTATATTCCAGCAATAGGTAAAACTAAATCAAAAGATAACAAATCACACATATCAAAAAGGAAACGAAATCAAGGATAAGACCGACACCTCTCAACACCTCCAAAACTTATTAAAAACGACACCTTTAAACGAAGGTAAAAGTAATTTATATTAACTAATTTTTAACATTTGTTACTTTTAATATTGTCTATAGCCTTCGGGCCTTGATGTTAGGGTTAGCGTGCTGGCCTTGTATACCAAGAGTCGCGGGTTCGGACCCAGGCAGTCCGATGATTTTATTCAAGCCATTTGGATACAAAATGGCTTGAATAAAAATGCCTGACCCCCCAAAAAATATATATATATATATATATACAGGTATATATATATATATATATATATATATATATATATATTTTTATATATAATATTTTTTTTTTTTTCTATAACGGTTATCGTAAAAAGCTCGAGTTGCCGAAAAGACTGTGTGCATGTATGTGTGTGAAAAAAGTGTGAATGTTTAAAAAAAAAATCTGGTGTGACTGGCGTACAGCACACAACTTTCTCTTACCTTCGGTAATCGAAAGTTGTGTTCTGTGCTTGTCACACCAGATTTTTTGTGTCGACATATATTTAGTTCCCGACAGTACGGAACATATGAATTCAGATGTACAATTTATAAGTATGGGAAAATATTTATATTTTGTAACCATGGCAACCATTTCTCCTATCTTCCCTATGAAATACAAGAGTAAAGTGGTCTTCAGAAGATTTCAATCGGTAATCGAAAGTTGTGTTCTGTGCTTGTCACACCAGATTTTTTGTGTCGACATGTATTTAGTTCCCGACAGTATGGAACATGAATTCAGATGTACAATTTATAAGTATGGGAAAATATTTATATTTTGTTACCATGGCAACCATTTCTCTTATCTTCCCTATGAAATACAAGAGTAAAGTGGTCTTCAGAAGATTTCAATCGCAAAATGAGAATATACATTTGAAAGAGCATCTAAAAAATAATTCATTTTTGAATTAAAAAAAAAATCGTTGGAGCAAATTTTGAGAAAATCGAAAAAAACTGAAAAAGTACATCAGTAAAGTACTAGTACTCTTTGGCCGATTTCGATTAAAAGCTTATTTTTCCGGTCCCGGGGGGTGTTTAACTTAATTATAAAATTTCAACCTCCTAGCTCAATTCCTTCATGCTTAAAATTGAACACACACACACCCACCCACCCACCCACCCACCCACCCACACACACACACACACACAGACAGACCATGTCGCGAAAACCAGTTTTTTGGATTCAGGGGACCTCAAAACGTGAAGATCCATCAAAATCTCGACATCGAATTTTTGACATGAATCCAATACTTTCTCTCTCTATATATATTACATATATACATAGGTAAGAGAAAGTAAAAATATTACTAACTTGTAAGCTTAATAATATATTTTCTTTTATTTATTTTAGATTCTCAAGTGGCTGTTCAATTATTATTATTGCCACATTATATCGCCCCTAAAAAGCTCCTAAAGGCGCAAAAGAAAATATATCGTTGTTCCATTGGAAGTGCAAAGGATTCTTCAATTTTTCGAGCTTCTAATTGTTTGACGTCTGCATAAATGATGCCATGTACGCGACTACGTCTACCCTGGAAGCTATTGATATTTGTTTTAAGGCTTTTTTGTTTTTGGATTTCTCTTATCCAGTTGACAGCGAACACATCTGGACAATCATTGAAAGCATAATATACATTTTTTTGTAACAAAAGTACAAAATAAAAATTAATTTTACATTTATTTAAAAAAATTGCTTTATTTTTTATACCTAAAAATTTTCATGTATGAATATCGTACTTGTTAGATATAAGTTGATCTTCGTACATCTCATAATCAAGAAAAGTTGTAAATTTTTTGTTGATCTAAGTAAATCAATTTAAATCTTGTTTTGATTAATAAAGATATACATAAAATTTACAACTTTTATTGAGTATAAGATGTACAGTGAGTGACAATATTAAGTCCCATCCATGCGTTTTACACTTGTGATTATTTCATTGTTTTTAAAAAAAATATTATATATTTTTTAATGGAAACTTTCATGGTTCAAACCTAGAAAATTTTCAATCAAGATTTTTCTTTTCCTTTATAAAAAAATGAAATAATCACAAGTAAAAAAACGCATGGGTGGGACTTAATATTGACCCTCACTGTACATAGTGTATATACGCGATACCCATAATATATGAAGCAATAACTATGGAATTGTGGCAACCATATAAATAAATAAGCTTAAAAAAATGGTTTCATAGTCACAACCAAATAATATACGGGCAAATACTTATTTACTTAAATGATAACTAAATATTTATTAGCCTTTAGTAACTATGCAATGGCGGCAAGCACGTAGTTGAATACGCTTTAAGAACTTACTATTTACCACAACCAAAAGCATATGATACAGATAATTATTTGTTTACTTACGATAAAATCATTTTATATAGTCACAACTAAATATCTTGGTAGAAATTCAATAATATATCTAGTTGAGTAAATTAAAAAAATTGTGGTGACAATTATTTTTTTTTAATAAAGACCACTAAATATTGTGTGATCTTAAGATAAATTTAGTAATCGCAAGTAAATAATTTATTTAACGGACAACAAAATATTTGGTTGCCGCAACATTTTATTTGGTGCCTACTAGGCTATCATATTATTTAGTTACCGCTACTAAAGTTTTTTTGACAAAACCAAATTTTTTTCTCAGTGTACAATGGCAAGCAAAACGAATGGACCTATTACAAAAAATTTTTTTATTGGGTTTCTCTTCTAATGCTGAAATTCTGATTCTAGACACCGAAAAACACTCAACTTTCCATTTTTTGCTTTTATAGTTTGCTTGAGGGCGTGTTTTTTGAGGGGGTGCAAAACCTCAAAATTTGTGTACTTTTTTCAGTTTTTCTCGTAAACTAAGCATATTTTGTGCACCATAGTAGAATACAAAGTTGTAGAGCATAAAATTTGCTAAAACTTGATGACAAAACGAATATGAAGAACCAATATTAACCGAGATACGGCCGATCAAAGTTTCTATTTTTTCATTTCGAGAAACTTGGTCCAACTTTGATCGGCCGTATCTCGGTTAATATTGGTTCTTCATATTCGTTATAACAACCAAATTTTAGCAAATTTAATACTCTACAACTTTGTATTGTACTATGGTGTACAAAATATGCTTAGTTTACGAGATACAAAACAAAATAAAAACTGAAAAAAGTCCTAAAATTTTGAGGTTTTTGCAACCCCCCTCCCCCAAGTTAGCACATGGTCCTCGAGGTAAAAAAAACTTTGGAAAGATCCTAGAATACTCCCAAATGACCTGTAAAAAATTTCGACAAGCAAATGGCTCATCACTTTATTAATAAATAAATATTGTTCATATGTCCGGAGCTCATATTATTTTGTCTAACCCCTGTACAAACATAAAAGATATGCTATCACAAATCGTAAATTAAAAAGACTCTGATGTTTAGCAAAAACTAACCTAATTGTAAATTTAAAATAAAATTATACAAAATCAGTGATTTTTCTAAAAAATTCACTAGGTACTACAAACTTTGGGGGATCAAAACTTTATTTTTAGCGTAGGATGCATATGCAGAAGCTAGATCCAAAAATCGTGTTGATTATATACAGTTATATGCATTTATAGAGAAATCATTTCTAAATTGCCTCCAGGGACAACAAAATAATTTTACGATTTAACGTTATTATTAAATAAAAAGAAAGAAAGTAAAAATCAATGAAATAATAAAATAGTGAAAATCCAATTAATATCTAACAAATTGAATTAAATTTCAATAACCCTGTTTGTTCTCTCTTTAATCTTGTATTATTGAATTAATTTCGTTGAAATTTTATTCCCAACACTAATTTTATTCTTCCTTTAGAGAGAGTAAGCTCTTATCAAATTCACACGCATAGATTAAATAGGGATTTTGACATTCATCGATAAACATGTTTGTTGCATGTTTGTTTATGTCCAAAATTAACGTGATAATATATTATTTTAATTCATTTGTCAAAAACAATGGGGATCTAGGCGTAATCCAGCATTTGGAATATATATAGAAGGTCCAAATTCGGGCTATTTATATGTCATACGAGAAACCGAATTTTTGCTGTATCAGTTTATTGTACAGTGAGGGATAATATTAAGTTCCATCCATGCGTTTTCTACTTGTGATTATTTTATAAAAGAAAATGAAAATTTTCCTCATTCCCTTTTATCCCTACATGTCCAGGCACCCAATAAATAATGTCAACACCTTGAAATATCAATTTTTTGTTGAGAATTTGTATATTTTGGACCAGGGGATGCAAAGAGTACATGTATTCAAGAATTTGTAAAGGGTAACAAATTTAAACGAGATTTCGAGGGAAATGCTTGAAAGTTCCATTCTACAGGGTGTCAATAGGCTTTTTTAGATAGGATGTCTACTTCCTCATTCCCCTTTATCCCTATATGTCCAGGCACCCATAAATAAATAATGTCAACATCTTTAGAAATTAATTTTTTGTTGAGAACTTGTATATTTTAAACCAGGGGATGCAAAGAGTATATGAATTCAAGAATTTGTAAAGGATAGCAAATTTAAACGAGGTTTCGAGGGAAATACTTGGAAGTTCCATTCTACTAGGTGTAGGTAGGCTTTTTTCGATAGGATGTCTACTTCCTCATTTCTCTTTATTCCTATATGTCCAGGCACCCATATATAACATATAAATAATGTCAACACCTTTAGATATTAATTTTTTGTTGAAAATTTGTATATTTTGGACCAGGGGATGCAAAGAGTTCAAGAATTTGTAAAGGATAGCAAATTTAAACGAGATTTTCAGGGGAATGCTTGAAAGTTCAGGGTATCACTAGGGCTAGACGGTAATGTATTTTCATTACCGACCCGGATACTGGAAAAAACGGTTTTTACCGAATTAGAGATTCGTTTTCGATGAAAATTTTTACCGATTTATCGTGCAGCCCTATGTGTCAGAACAACTTTGGACACAATAAAAGAGGAACATTTTTATGCTTAGGACCAAATTACTTGTTGTCTAGCTTGATCACCCCTTACGATCCGAACTATTTACATATACATACTAAATATTAAGTTTATTTGTATGACCGAAATAAGGTTCAACAAATATTTATGCTTATGCACCTTTTCTATTTCTAGATAAAAGACCATTTTATCATTTCAGTGTCGTATCTCATTTTTAATAGAGCTCTCTCTCTCTCTCGTCTCATAAAGTAACGCTTTTTTTTTTTTTGTTACAAGCAGATTGTTTCGTTTTTATGTTCAAAATAAAAGCACATGCAAATAAGGGCAGAAGGGTGTATAATTTAAATATGAAAAGTCCCAGCCTCTCTCTCTTTTTTTTATATATTATTTAGGCTTATATAATAAAATGGATATTTTATACAAATTGTTGTTTTTGTAAAAATGAATCCTAGTATAAATTTGCTTATAATAAATGGATTTTGTTGAATAAGTTGTAATGTTTTTTATTTATTTTATTTTTTCATCCCTTTTTTCGACAAGCTTTGATATAGTCATTCAGATAGATTTAATAAAACCCCGAAGTTTATTTTTTTGTCCTTTCTGAACCCTTTTAAGGGTTAATAATACAAACCGCAAAAGCTAACTTATATCTCTATAATAGGACTTAAGCCTACGAAAGAACGACAAGTTAATTGATCCGATTCGCCACGAGAGGCGCTAATGTTATGCACCACACATTGATGATTTTTTTGCTTATATCTCTGAAACAATTAAACGAAATAGGATAGATCTAGATCTAGATCTGGAGCAAATTTCATGAAAATTCGTTCAGTAGTTCAAAAGTGAATAATTGCGTTTCATGATTTCAAACTTCATAGAATATATAGAGATCTATTTAATTAAGCATTTAATATAATAATATAATTAATATATTTAAATCTCACAGACATTATTTGTTTAAATTTTTAAATTTTAATTGCATAATAGATTAATTGCTTTGATTTTGTGGGATTTAGGGAAGGTTAAAGAATTGTTTATTAAAGCTTTTGTGGTTTGGAATATTATTATTAGGAGAATTTTTAATTATAGACCAAATTTTTGTATTAAATATTTATTAAAAATATATAAATACTGTACAAGGTTTCAACTGCTTATTCTGCAGCCGTTATCAAGTACTGTGCACTTGCTCCGACTCAACTGAACTAACTGTCATGTCCGTTAATTGCCTTTTTATATACAGCGACGTCAGCGCCATCTGTCGGCATTTCTGTGAAGTTAGATTCAAATTTTCCCGCTATTTTACACTCAATTCCATAAAGTCAGTCACAATCATCATGCTTTTTATGTAAACACTTGCTTTGATAATTGTGACTAACTTCTTTGAGTGAAAATAGCGGGAAAATTTGAATCAAACTTCACAGAAATGCCGACAGATGGCGCTGATGTCGCTGTATATAAAAAGGCAAGTAACGGACATGACAGTTGGTTCACTTGAGTCGGAGCAAGTGCACAGTACTTGATAACGGCTGCAAAATATGCAGTCGAAACGTTGTACAGTATTTATATATTTTTAATAAATATTTAATACAAAAATGTGGTCTATAATTAAAAATTCTCCTAATAATACTAAAGAATTGGACCAAAGGCGAGGATCAAAATATATAAGAACAGGACAACAAAGTTCCCGCTATATAACTATCCAATTAAGAGGGGAAAGTTTAGCAACTTCGTTGCCTATTTTTTTGGTATATAATAATTTTAAAAGTAAATCCCCAAATTGACAAGTGTTTTATTTCCCCTTAGGCTCTCTCTCTCGTAAATAAGGATTGTAACTTGACTAACACATCCTGTCTCTGTCTGTGTGGGTGTTGCCTATACGATACTCTCCCCCCCCCCCTTCTCTCCGATCCTCTTCTCTTGCCATATGACATCTGCTCGTGATTTATTTTGTCCTTCAGGTAACAAATGGCATTAATTATTATTATTAAGTGTAACATGTGGCGGCGGGCATCGTAAATTGGAAAATGGTTTAAATTTTCAATCCCATATTCTCTTTAAATCTCTTTTTCTTTTTGTAGATAAATCGCCCTTTCTTTTAAAGGTGAATTTGAACATTTGGCTTTTTTAATGTATTCACCTCTACATCCCCTTTCTTACTTTCTCTTACCTATATATTTATATATATTGCGCGTCAAAAAAAAGGTAACAAGACTTTTTCTAATCAAGGGCGGATCCAGAGGTGTTTCTAGGGGGGAGGGGGGGTAATCTGGAGTGACTGGTGACACAGCACACTATTTTTTTCTTAATTTCGGAAATTTAAAGGCGCATTCTGTACTTGTTTGCCAGAATATAAATGCAAAACAAATTTTTAAGTATTAATTTTTAAAATTTCCATTAAAAATAACTTAAAAAAAAGTATTTTTTTCAAATCTCAGGGGGGTAATTACCCCCCTTTACCCCCCCCCCCTTGTATCCGCCCTTGGTTCTAATCTACTTTAATGATTCTCTAATTTAAGAAACATTTAATATGAAATATCTTATACATTTCTAATTAAATTTAACACAAATACAAATCATTTTAATCAATTTAATACAATTTAAATAAAATAAAGAAAAATATGTCGATTTTCAATTAAAGGGACAAATCAACATAATCTCGATATGTTTAGTTGGATATTAATTTAAAATTTTGTTTTTAAAAGAATTTCCAATAAAATAGATAGATAAAAACTGAAAGGTTATTTTAAAATTTTAGAAATTTGGCGTTAAGTTGCGCGTCTTGAAAAACACTTAGTAGCCGATTGAGAAGCTGGTTACTCTAGGCGGCAAGAGATGGCGTTAGTTCTGCCTATTGGGAAACATGCGTTTTATTCCATTTCATTTGAAAGGTTCCAGCAAATTAATTAAAGCCAAAAAAATTAATTATTTAACAAATGGGTATACTAATATAATTATCTATAAGATATAGAACGAATTTTTTAAAAATATCTTTTATTTAATGTGATTAAGCTAAAAAAAAATATTTTTCAACCATTTCGACATTTTTGTCTTTGTTTTATTTAAATTATAACTATTTATTAAAATGATATGGATTTGTGTTAAATTTAAAATATTTCAAATTAAATGTTTAATAAATTACAGTATCATTAAGATAGATTAGAATAGGTCTTTGTAAGAAGAAACAAGCGCAGTATAATTGAAATAAGAACAAAAAAATGGCACAACAATTATACATAGGGCCGGTTGCTTCAGCTCTAATTAAATATTAGTTGCAAGAGGTTTACTTGACATGGAGTTAGTTGCAGGTGGAGAGGTGCAATTTAGGAATAAATAAATAAAATTTATTATCAGGATTTTTTATTGACGACCAATTGCGGCAAATTGGTTTCGCTTAATTATAACCATCATCAGGTCTGCAATTTATCAAGAGTCGCGGGAGCGACTCGTCGCCGAGCATGTGAAAAACAAAAGAAAACAAAGAAACTCTTAATACTACCATTTAGTTGACATTCCAATAGATGCCAATGGCCCATTGCATTTAGATGGACGAGTCGTCCCTAGACTATATTATCAAGAATGATTTTAAATCCTTAATAAAAGATAGGGACGTGAAAAAATTTTTTTGAGAAACTTTTCTCTTTCTGGGCGAATATCTCAAAAAGGTTTTAAGATATCGGAGCCAAATTTTTTAAATGCTTTTTATTTAACTTACTCTTTCAAGGTCACCAACTTTATGGCTTTGTTAAGGACACTACCCGATGAGCTAGAGGTGTGAAATTTGATATTTAAGAGTCATTTTTGATGACGCAAATTGTGAGTTTGGTTTTACCAAAATGGACCAAACTAATGGGGTACTTTATTTGAAACCCTTCGTGAATTAATGTAATTTCAAAAGACTTCCCGATGGGCTAGAGGTGTGAAATGTAATATTTAAGAGTCATTTTTGATGACGCCACTATATGGTGGTTTTGATCAAAATAGACCAAACTAATGTGGTACTTTATTTGAAACCCTTCGCGAATTAATGTAATTTCAAAAGACTTCCCGATGGGCTAGAGGTGTGAAATGTAATACTTAAGAGTCATTTTTGATGACGCCACTATATGGTGGTTTTGATCAAAATAGACCAAACTAATGTGGTACTTTATTTGAAACCCTTCGCGAATTAATGTAATTTCAAAAGACTTCCCGAAGGGCTAAAGGTATGAAATGTAATACTTAAGAGTCATTTTTGATGACGCCACTATATGGTGGTTTTGATCAAAATAGACCAAACTAATGTGGTACTTTATTTGAAACCCTTCGCGAATTAATGTAATTTCAAAAGACTTCCCGATGGGCTAGAGGTGTGAAATGTAATACTTAAGAGTCATTTTTGATGACGCCACTATATGGTGGTTTTGATCAAAATAGACCAAACTAATGTGGTACTTTATTTGAAACCCTTCGCGAATTAATGTAATTTCAAAAGACTTCCCGATGGGCTAAAGGTGTGAAATGTAATACTTAAGAGTCATTTTTGATGACGCCACTATATGGTGGTTTTGATCAAAATAGACCAAACTAATGTGGTACTTTATTTGAAGCCTCACGCAAATAAGGCCCTATTAACTATAGTTTTGAATTTTGATATTTACGAGTCAGTTTTTTATGATAATGAATAATTTTTCAATTGAACCAAATCAATACAGGCCAAACTAATGTGGTACTTTATCATATTGATGATTTTTGATAAGACTAAAAAGACTAAAAAGCTTAAAATAAAAATAAAATAAAAAAAGATTTTTAAAAAAATGCTTTTATTTAAATTGAACTAAAAAGAGAGAAATAAGAAAGAAATAATTTAATTGTTCTTGTTAAAATTTTTTAATATTTATGACTTAAAATAAAAGCGTGGGGCGCGAGCCTCGGAATCACTTCGAAGCGCCCCACGCTTTTATTTTAAGTCAAATATTAAAAAATTTTAACAAGAACAATTAAATTATTTCTTTCTTATTTCTCTCTTTTTTAGTTCAATTTAAATAAAAGCATTTTTTTAAAAATCTTTTTTTTTATTTTATTTTATATTAAACTAGAATAAATAAGGATTATTTTGAGCACAAATTCAAAAAAAATTCGAGTGCCAAAAAGAATGACAGGGGGTCAAAGTTGAGATTTTGCCGATTTCGGAAGGTCAAAAGTTAGTCTCTTATTTTTCCTTTTTTTTTTTTTTTCTTTTTTTTCTTTTTTTTCTTTTTTTTCATTCTTTTCTTCAATTTTCAAATTTTTAGACAAAGCTACAGGTTTCCCTGCTGGACCGATTTGGATGAAATTTAAAATACAAATAGATACTATCAAAAACCCGATACCTTTGATATAAAATTTCATTTTGGATCAAAAGTGACTTTTTGAGAGGCATTCAAAATTTCAAATTTGTCCTATCTTTAACATGGCGAAAAGACAATTTTGACTATTTTGCTCCCTGATGACGTCATCTAGGAACATATATATTAATATTAGTAATTTTCATCCCTAATGGAATAACAATTTTTAGGATAAATTCATTCAGATAGAAATACAATAGATTAACGTGATAAGAAGAAGTGCTACCAACATAACAAAAATAAAAAACCTAAAATTTTATAAAATTTGGTGAAATCCTATGTTTATCGTTTTGAATAGATACCAAACGATGTATTTACATCCTACTAACATAACAAAAATAAAAAACCTAAAATTTTATAAAATTTGGAGAAATCCTATGTTTATCATTTTGAATAGATACCAAACGATGTATTTACATCCAACTAACATAACAAAAATAAAAAACCTACAATTTTATAAAATTTGGTGAAATCCTATGTTTATCGTTTTGAATTAATACCAAATGATGTATTTACATTCTACCAACATAACAAAAATAAAAATCCTAAAATTTTATAAAATTTGGTGAAATCCTATGTTTATCGTTTTGAATTAATACCAAACGATGTATTTACATTCTACCAACATAACAAAAATAAAAAACCTAAAATTTTATAAAATTTGGTGAAATCCTATGTTTATCGTTTTGAATGGATACCAAACGATGTATTTACATTCTACCAACATAACAACAATAAAAATCCTAAAATTTTATAAAATTTAGGGAAATCCTATGTTTATCGTTTTGAATGGATACCAAACGATGTATTTACATTCTACCAACATAACAAAAATAAAAAACCTAAAATTTTATAAAATTTAGGGAAATCCTATGTTTATCGTTTTGAATAGATACCAAACGATGTATTTACATCCTACTAACATAACAAAAATAAAAAACCTAAAATTTTATAAAATTTGGTGAAATCCTATGTTTATCGTTTTGAATAGATACCAAACGATGTATTTATATCCTACTAACATAACAAAAATAAAAAACCTAAAATTTTATAAAATTTGGTGAAATCCTATGTTTATCGTTTTGAATTAATACCAAATGATGTATTTATTTTTTACTGTTTGGAATGCATATTAAAATATCTATTCATGGGATAACTTAATATTTAATAAACAAAAATTATTAAATAATATTTAAATGCAATATTTCACAAAAAGAAGTGAAATCTCAGCCAAAAACATCGGAGATGCAAAAAGGGGCGCCTCGCATTATTTTTGCCCAGCGTCGAGGTGAAATCAAAAAAATGCGCCTCGCTTTTCTGATTTATATAAAAGCGAGGATATATGAAACAAATAAAATTCTGTAGGGGTTTTATTTAAGTGAAAATATTTCCTCGCTTTTATATAAATCAGAAAAGCGAGGCGCATTTTTTTGATTTCACCTCGACGCTGGGCAAAAATAATGCGAGGCGCTCCTTTTCATCTCCGATGTTTTTGGCTGAGATAAAATTAACTCATAAAATATGGTAATTGCATATATACCTGCCACTAACTCCATGCCAAGTAAACCCCTAGTTAGGTTAATGATATTATTAAATAAGAGTCCAGATCGTAGTTAGCTATAATCCAAAGTTCGCTATTAGGCTTAACTAAGGAGTGAAATTAGAAACATAAGCCTTTGTTTACTTATTTTTACAATTTTATTTATTTTTTTTAGAAATTTTTTAAATTTTTGTTAATTGACTTTAATTAAGTTATTATATACTTCAGATAGCTAATTATATGTGAAAAAACTCATTTTTTTTAGCTCGAAGGTAAACCATGTTCTTGTTTACTATATTGGTGATTTGCTATCAGTTTGCTAGTTGATTAGAAGTGAAGCAACCGGCCGTCAGTTTCTATTAATTGGATTAGAATGTCTTTGATATTGTTTAGAATTTCGATCCAAATTTTCACCAATTTTTGAATAATAGATAAAAATGAATTCTAATTGTCATAGAGACAAAAAAAAAAATTGTAATCAGAGAAAGGATGTGAACGAGAAATTAAACATTTTTACCTTTTTTTTTTTTTTTTTTTTTTGAGCGCAAGTGTTAATTTGAAACCATTTTGGTTTTATTTTACGGAAATATAATCCTCTCTCTCTCACTTTGATGCATACACACACACACACACACACACACACACACACACACACACACACACACACACACACCGACTGATATAGTCAATTATATTCGCTTATAATTGTGCTTAACCAATCTGAACAAATGGGTGCGAGTGAGCAAGGGGATGGAAAGGAGAAGGGGTTTTTTAATTCTCGCAATCTGATTTTAATATTTCACCGGACATTTGAGTATCAAATGAATTTACCAGCCAAGGAATTCATTTCAATGAGTTTTGTTCGTAAACATAAAAAATCTGGTGTGACTGGTCGCACAGCGCACAAATTTTTCTTACATTTGGTAATTGAAAGTTGTATGTGAGGGTAGCGTATCCTGTTTAATAAGCCCGATTTTTATTACTAATTGTGGCACATGATTAAAAAAAAGGTGGGCCCGAACCAGCTGGATGGGGGCCAAACGTGTAACCCGCCGAAGCTGAGTGGAGCTGCTAGTTTTATTTTATAGCTTTTTTCTTCAATGTAATTTAATTTTGTCTTATTATAAACAATAGAATGAATAATTTACTGTGTAATTATTTTCCTTATATTTCAATGTTTAAAAAATATATAAATATGGGCTCGCAACGTTTTTGAAGAACTCAAAACGAAATGGGGACGCAATCAGGGAGAGTATCTGCTTGCAAAATAAAAAAAAAATAAAAATATATAAAAAAAAAATAATAATAATAAAAAATAATAATAAATTTAAATTAATATTTTAACCAGTATTCTAAAGAGATTAATTATTTCAAGTTTACTTTTTTATTCTGCGAATTTGGATTAAAAAAAAAATAAATAAATTTATAAGAATTAATAAAAATAAATTAAAAAAAGAGGGCTAATAGGGGATCTGATAATACCGACTGTTAGACTAGCCTGCCATCTATTGAAAGAATACTGAACTAATTTGACATTTGATTTTTAAATAAATCATCTAAACTTACTTTAAATTTTTCTTAATTAATATGTGATTAATAATAACAATAAATTCATTTTTAAATTTAAAAAAAAAAAATTAACATTATTCTAACAGTTTTTTTTTTTTTTTATTTGCTTGATAACAAAAAAATAAATTTTCATAATTTTTTAATAAATAAATAAAAAAATTATAGCTTTCTGTTACAATAATCCCCTTTTGAATTTAAATCATTAAAAAAAAAACACATTGAAAAATTTCTTATAATAGTGGAGTTTTTTTTTTTTTAAAGTACGGCACCTCCTTACCACCCCCTTAACAAGACTGTATGTTTTTTATGCCAAACGCCCCATGGCCCCCGGAAATGTAACCCAGGATCTCCAGCCTATATATTCCCATTCATTTAAATTCAAACTTTTTATTAACAAAATAATTATTTAAAAAAAAAAAAAAAATTTGCTTCAAATAAAAAAATAAAGGTGTTGCAGATTTATTTATTTTTTAAAACAGACAAAAGAAAGTTTTATAATAAAAGTTATTTTTTTTTTTTGAATATAATATAATGAAAAAGTTAGAAAACTAACTTAATTTTTCAATTTAATCGTCCATACGAAAGAAAGAAAGAAAAGGATGAATGAAAAGAGAGGGGGAGGGGGAGGGGGGGGGCAGGCAGACAATAATAAAAGAAATTTATTATTCCTATTTATTATTAAAGTCAAGTCGAATTGTCTAAGCTGCTAAAATATTATATTTAAAGGGTTGTTATTTTCAAATGAATAAACATGTTCAACGATATATGAAAATAAAAATTATCACACATGTTTTAGAAAAAAAAAAATATCTGGTGGTGTGGTCGCACAACACTTAAGGGGCTTCAGGAGGCCACATTGAATATTAATATTTTATGTATTAAAACAAAAACGAACTAAATAGTTGACCAATCTTGCAAGAGATGGCAGGATTGTCTAACATCCGACTGACCATGAGGATAAAATTCGCCATTTTGTTTCCATTTTTTTGGCGAGAAAACAAATTCCTCATAGGAAATGAATATACCGTATAAACAAGATGTTCTAACCTATCTAATTACACAGGCCTGCGAAGATTTTGCGGCATGAGATATTTTAACGCAGATAAGTCAAGTCAAATCACCTGATAACGGAAATGTTATTAGTTTTTGCGTATCACGTACAGTTTTTGCACAATTCTATTTTTAACACAAAAATGAGAGCGTGCGGTCCACCATGCGTATACGTATATGTATGTTGTGTTTGCTCATAAAACAATTTGTTAAAGCTTTGGACAAAAATGGCCCCTGTTACCAATATATTGCTAAAAAATTTCCGTTACTGTCGGAGGCAAAGGTGAAGGAATGATGGCCCACAGATTCGCAAACTTATTAAGGATGTTACTTTTAAAAACTGCATGTCTGACATGGAACTTCAAGCTTGGGAATCATACAATGACGTCATGGAGAAGTTTCTGGGTAATGTTAAAGATGATCAATATGAGGAAATTGTAAAAACTATGCTCAAAAAGTTCAGGGGACTGGGATGTAATATAAGCTTGAAGTTACACTCCCTCCACTCTCATCTTGAACATTTCCCAGAGAATTTAGGAGCACAGAGTGAAGAACATGGTGAGATCAAGACATAAAAGAGATGGAAACGAGGTACCAGGGTCGATGGGATGTCGCCATGATGGCCGACTACTGTTGGTGTTTGGTGAGAGAAAATCCTCGCCAGGATCACAAACGCCAATCAACTCAGCGTTCATTTCTTGCTAAGAGGAGGAGAAAATAGCTCTTAGGGTATGTTAGTAATTCCTTATTTATTTTGAACTATTTTAACTGTACAATCGATGTCATCAAACCTCTGTAGTTTTTTTTTAAGGAAATTTATTATGGTTTTTACATATAATTTAATTTTCATTTCAACATGGCAAAAAAAACCTTACGTGATACGAAAAAACTGTTAACATATTTGAATTCAAAACACCAAAATTAGGTTTAGAGACCTCTTAAACCCCGTGCAGCAGAAAAAAAAAATTTAAATTCGCAGGCCTGTGTTATCTATGGTTCTAATCTCTATTTCAAAATTGACAAATATTTGACATTATCATTAAAGTTTTTACTTTCTCTTACCTATGTATATATGTAATATATATATATAGAGAAAGTATTGGATTCATGTCAAAAATTCGATGTCGAGATTTTGATGGATCTTCACGTTTTGAGGTCCCCTGAATCCAAAAAAAGTGGTTTTCGCGACATGGTCTGTCTGTGTGTGTGTCTGTGTGTGTGTCTGTGTGTGTGTCTGTGTGTGTGTGTTCAATTTTAAGCATGAAGGAATTGAGCTAGGAGGTTGAAATTTTATATTTAAGTTAAATACCTCCCGGGACCGGAAAAATAAGCTTTTAATCAAAATCGGCGAAAGAGTACTAGTACTTTACTGATGTACTTTTTCAGTTTTTTTCGATTTTCTCAAAATTCGCTCTAACGATTTTGATTAAAATTCAAAAATCAATTATTTTTTAGATGCTCTTTCAAATGTATATTCTCGTTTTGCCCTCAAAATTGTTTGAAGCACACTTTACTCTTATGCTTCATAGGAAAGATAGGAGAAATGGTTGCCATGGTAACAAAATATAAATATTTTCCCATACTTATAAATTTTACATCTGAATTCAAATATTCCCTACTGCCGGGAATTAAATACATGTCGACACAAAAATCTGGTGTGACAAGCACAGTGCACAACTTTCGATTACCGAAGGTAAGAGAAAGTTCTGTGCTGTGCGCCAGTCCACCAGATTTTATTTAATAATAACATATTGTTTACGCTTTCCGCCTCCTAAATTAGTTCAGTCGAGTTAAAGAGAGGGCCAGATACGCCGTCCTAGAGCGGAATGTCTTATCTCTTTGTCTTGACTGTGCTTTGACTCATCCTCTGGGCGCTTCAGGTGTCTCTCGTTCACTTGCTTTCTTGATTTGCTCGACGCCGGGTCTTTAGGGCCACATGACTTTGGGACGGCTTCTTTAAAGAGGCCACATGTTTTTGATTAAAGGTGAAATCAACCACCGATTCCATCATGTTTTGTGAGAGATTTCTTTAGAGAAATCATTTTTTAGAAGAATCAAAATCACTGGTATGTTTTTACCTCTTTTTTCTTTTATTTTATCCTTATTAGATTATTGGAATTTTTATTAATTGATTTTTTTAATCAATTCTCGTCTCTTTAGAAATTATCCAAGTATTTTGTAGAGATAATTCTCAGTAGACCCCCCGATGATAGTGGAGCCTTAGAGGCGCTGCGGATGATTTTGGACCCAAAGTTGAATCTTTTACATGGTAAATTATAGGCATAATTAGAAACAAAATGGCCGATTTTGCTTTCGACCAATCAGCATCTAGCTTATTGTGACGTAACGGTTGAGCCCGTTAACGATCAAGACAGGTTAACGTCCAAGCGGTAACATCAAAATGCAACATAGACTCACATATTTTTAAAATTGAAATTTATTAGAGAAATTTAATATTTAAAGCATAAATAAATAATTTAAATAATTAGTGATTTTTAGTTTGTTTAATTACAATTTTAGGATTCTTTTTGATTTTAGATAATCTATTTATATAATTTGCTAATGTCCGTCTGTCTGTCCATCTGTCTGTCACACTCTATTCGGGCAACTCCTGGTGTGGAATTTTGAAATGAAATAGAGAAATATTTATGTATTCTTTGCATTTGTTTATTCTATGAATGTAAACA
This sequence comes from Euborellia annulipes, assembly GCA_023213315.1. Lineage (NCBI taxonomy): Eukaryota > Metazoa > Arthropoda > Insecta > Dermaptera > Anisolabididae > Euborellia > Euborellia annulipes. Next base: position 21,869 of record JAKCPI010010312.1, read on the forward strand.
AATCCTCGGGCAAGCACTGGATTGGAATATAGTAAAAAAAATTTTCATTACTATATTCCAATTCAGTGCCTGCTTGAGAATTTATTTACATTCATAGAATACACAAATGCAAAGAGTATATAAATATTTCTCTATACGTCCCCCTACGGGAGAAATCGTAACTTTAAGAATTAATAACTCAGAGAAGGTCCTCTTTATTTTTTGGATTTTCAAAAAAAAATATTTTTTTTAGATTAATCACATTAAATAAAATAAATTTTTTAAAAAAATTTGTTCAAATATATCTTATAGATAATTAAATTAGTAATTATTGTGTTAAAAAATAATTAATTTGTTGCCTTTAATTAATTATTCTGAAAACCTTCAATGGGAATAACTAACGCCATCTCTTGCCACCAAAGAGTAATCAGCTTCTAAAATCGGCTATTAACGGTAATTAAATAATGACTATAACAGCCGGTATTATCAAGATCACTTATAAGCCTATAATTTTATGCAGTTATAAATGAAACTATAGATTAAATAGAGAGATAGCGACGTACGCAATCCTCTCCAACCACACGAAACTCTAATAATTTTGTTAATTAAAAATAAATTTGTTTATTATTTTTATCAGAGAGCTTCCCCCCTTTAACGCCCGTAATTTATAATTTCCCTTTTGACTTTTTAAAATAAATCTTCATTTCAAGGGTATTGAATAATCCCCCCCGCCCCTCGTTGGATGGGTGAGATTAACGAGCATGAGCGTTTTGATTTCTCCTGTCAATTCATTCATCTGTCTGTCTGTCTGTCTGTCAGTCGTCAAAAAAAAGGCAATTGGAAATTATTAGATTTTAAAACCAACTTGACTTTTTATTCTCTTCCCTTGTCAGCGTTTTTTTTTTTTTTTTTTTTTTTTTTTGTTCATCCTCTTTTCACTGATTAATACTGATATATATTTTTTAAGCAATGATAAAATCCTACTAAAATTTCATTTCTTATGAGAAAAAATGAATTTGTATTATTACTAGCCGCTCCGCTCGCTTTGGATAGCCAGGGGGTATGATCTTAGAATAGTTTCTATGAAATTTTAAAGTGAAACTTTTATTTAATCCCTCACATTTTTTCGCTCTTCTATCAGCATGTCGCGTTGCAGGCCGTGACGTTACAAGCCATGA
>JAKCPI010010313.1:0-14283 GCA_023213315.1 Euborellia annulipes
TTAAAGGAAGGATTAACCAACCCTCCAGTACTTATATATCCAGATACGAGCAAACCTTATGTACTAACAACAGATGCAAGTGGATATGGAATAGGGGCAATTCTAAGCCAAGGTCCAGTAGGACAAGATTTGCCAATTTCTTATGCGAGTAGAACCCTAAATCAAGCTGAAATGAGATATTCAACAATAGAAAGGGAATTGTTAGCCATAGTATGGGCATGTAGACATTTCAGACCATACCTACTAGGAGCAAAATTTAAGATTATTACGGATCATAGGCCATTAACTTGGTTATTTAGAGTAAAAGACCCAGGAAGCCGATTGTTGAAATGGAGATTGAAGTTAGAGGAATACGACTATGAAATTGAATACAAGGCAGGAAAGGAGAACACGAATGCAGATGCTTTAAGCAGAATTTACACGACGAAGAAAATAGAGAAGGAAGAAATGGAGAAAGAAGAAGAATTAAAGAAGGAAATCCTATACGAATGTCATGATGCACCAACAGGCGGTCATCCAGGAATTAAACGAACAATTGCCAAAGTTAAGGATAACTTTGAATGGAAAGGAACTGATCAAGAAATAAAAGAATATGTGCAAAGATGTACAAATTGTCAAAAGAATAAAACAACAGGAAAACTAAAAATACCTATGGAAATAACGGACACACCGAACGAAACATGGGACAAGTGCGCGATCGACATAGTAGGTCCACTAACAGAAACAAATATAGGCAACAAATATATTCTAACTTTTCAAGACAACTTTTCGAAATACCTGATAGCAATACCAATAGCAACGCAAGATGCAGCCACGGTTGCAGAGAAAATGGTAACAGAAATAATTTGCAAATTTGGAGTTCCGAATACAATATTAAGCGATCAAGGAACAAATTTCTTAAGCGAAGTCTTTAAGAACGTATGCAAGCTATTGAAAATCAAGAAAATTCAGACAACCAGCTATCATCCTCAATCAAACGGCAGTCTTGAAAGATCACATGCAGTTTTGGCAGCATACTTGAGAAACTATATCAACGAGGATCAGACTAATTGGGATTTATGGTTACCATACGCAACATTCGCGTATAACACAACACCACACTCTATAACAGGATTTACACCTCATGAGTTAATTTTTGGAAAAAGAGCAGGATATCCCTCGTCGATAAAGGAACAAGGACCAAGGTACAACTTTGATGATTACTTACAAGAACTAAAAGATAAATTAGGGACAACTAACAGAATAGTAAAGGAGAATTTAGAAAAGGGAAAGGCAAAATCAAAAATAAATTATGATAGGAAAACAAAAGAGAAAGAATTTAGGAAAGGGGATAAAGTGTTATTGTATGACGAAATGGTAAGGAGGGGAAGATCAAAAAAGTTAGATTCTAAATGGATAGGACCTTATACAGTAGAGGAAGTAAATTCGGAAACTAATGTAACGTTAAAGGTAGGAAGAAAATTTTTAAAGGTTCATAAAAATAGGATAAAACATTTCTTTAACTAAGGCGAAGGAGTTCAAGAAGAAAGTACGATTTAAGAAGACAGGAAGAAAGGAGGTTTAAAGGATTAAGAGAATGAGAAATGCCAATTTTGTTACAGACAACGGACATGACGGAAAATAAAAGTAATGATGACTTGAGAAAAGGAGAAAAGACAATTTTTGACACATGGAATGACGTCAGACGGGGAGTTGAGAACGACTTTACTGTGAGATTCGTAAAAACAAGGTGCAAGGAAGTCCTATTAAATTGGTATCCAGAGTATAAGAACAGGAATCGACAAGGAATTTTTGACCGGATAAAGAACACCACTAAGATTATTAGATCAAGAAAACGGTCTAACATACCTAAGTTAGAAGAGGAAAAGGAAAAATTAATAGAGTTTTGGGAGAGCCTTGAAGATGAAGGGGATAATAAGATTATGAGAGAATTTTTGACTCGAAGATGTCAAGAGGATATAGAGAAATTAGAGAGAAGTTATAAGAATTGGAATAGGAGTCAAATCAAATAGAATTTCATTTGTTACAGGTTAGCTATGGAATGCAGGAAAAGAACAAAACAGAATTTCCCATGTAGAAGAGGATATGACCAGGAAGTAGAAGAATTTAGATCAATGATAAAGAAAAGTAGGAGAGATAGTACAGAATGGTTAGAAAATAGTAAAAATTACCAGGAAAGGGAGAAAAACAGGTATGGAGTTTCGAACAGGTCTAAGATAGAAGAGATAACAGAAATAATAGAGAAAGGAAGAGAAATTTTGAGACAAGAAAGAAAATTGAAAAGAATCTACGAACAAAAGAAAAGGGACATTAAAAGTTTTTGGAAAGAATTAGAGGTTATGGCATACCATATTGATATCGTGCAACAGGAATGTAGAAATGAATTGGAAGAATGGGACGAATTCTTTTGGGAGGATTAGAAAGGGAAAGAAACGAACACCTTGTGTCTAGCTTATCTCAAATGACAGCCTATATTACTAATAATAATCTAATCATGGTAAATAAAATACCTTTAGTAGAAGGTGAAATTTTTAACTCATACAAGATGTACTCAGTACCAGTTAAAATGAACGATCAAAATTATGCTTTTGTTAGATTGTCAGGATCATATATAGTAGTAGATAAGGCAAATTTAAATTATTTGGTTTTAACTAAGGGAGAATGGGAAAAATGCAAACCCTTAGGCGATACTGCGCTTATCTGCAATCAGCAGAAAGAATTCAATCTAGTACACACAGCGGGAAATTGTGAAAGTCAGTTTTTGACAAATCCATCAATAAAAATTTTGAAAAATTTATGCAAAAATTCGATCAACTTATTCAATTTGAGAACAACATACTTCCAGAAATTAAAGGAAGCTAACGCGTGGCTATTCGTCACACCTTTTGAGGAGAATGCCAATGTTTTCTGTAAAGATGAAAAAGAAACAAACAAGTTAACTCTAAAGAATTCAGGAATTTTAAGATTAGGCAATAAGTGCGAACTATCAACAAAGAATAAAGTATTAAAGTCAGAATTTAGACCTGAAGCGATAGTAAACAGTTATAAGATCCCAAATTTTAATCTAACAAATATTATTGATAGAGATAACACAGACACGGGGGAAGTAAGAAAAATAAACACAAGGGGAGAACAAATAAAGAACATAGGCATAGAGGAAATGAATGGCAATTTAGAAGAACCTAGCAAAGGGTGGGAAGAAATAAAAACACAGATAGAACAACAGAGAAATCTCAAAAACATACACCATCACATGACATTTTTCTCGATTCTTGTAACAATGATCAGTATAATTATTGTAATGTATGCATTATTTAAAGGATGTAGAAAGTATATGAAATTTAGAAAATCTATAATCATAGCTAGAAGTAATAAGAACATAGAGGAAGCCAATGAAGGTGAAGGGTCAAATAATATGTAAAAAAAAAAAAAAAGAGAGATAATATTGTAACCATGTAACTATGGTCATTGAAAGGTACTCGAAAACAAGTATCTTCCAATGCTCATAAGAACCAAAGGACCCAGAACCTCAAGTAGATTAAGAAATACAATATCATTTTATTATTATATCTATATTATACAAATGTTATTATACCATACCCAGACAGCCTGGAATCTTGCATTAATATTGCAGGAATCTTACATTGCAATATTTAACCTTGCAGGGAATATTGCAGGAACAATACAGCAACATTGTTGCAATATTCCTATGTCCGCCTCTTTGTAACTTGCAGGAATATTGTGGCAATACTGAATGGAATATTGTTGCAATATTACAAAAATATTGCAAGTATTGCAGCAATATTACGGGAATATTCCGGCAATATTGCATGGAATATTGTGGCAATATTGCATGGAATATTGTGGAAATATTGCATGGAATATTGTGGCAATATTGCATGGAATATTGTGGCAATATTGCATGGAATATTGTGGCAATATTGCAGGGTAAAAAAAAACTTGTTCATAGAGGGATTTGAACACGAGTTTTTTGCATTTCCAATATTTCCAATGTCTTGATTCCAATATTCGACTCCTTTACTGCCTCGGACGTTTTGCTATATGAAATTTCAACACTTTTTAAGCTACTTAATTCGTATGTAGTACTATTAAATTTTTTTTTAAACAAAAAGTCACTTATAAATTGTAAAAAAATAATAATTTTTAATATTTAAAATTAATTTTTTTTTTTTAATTTTTAATTTTTTTTTCTTTTTCGGTATCTAAGGCGATTTAGACCCCATCCCTATTTATTTCAAATTATTTGTAGTCAATTCAAATGAAATAAATTTTTCTCGCTGGGGACCAAGCGCGGTCCTAGCCTTACATTTGGAGGGGGGTCACTGTTTTTTTTTTTTTTTATAGTATAAATAAATGGGCCTGGACCCCAATAAATATATATTAATCAAATATAAGTATCGTTTAAGTCTTAAATGGCCTAAGTTGCCGAAAAGATTGTGTGAATGGGAGAGTGAGTGGGAAAAAAGTGTGTGTTAAAAAAAAAAGATTTTTTTTTTTGGGGGGGGTCACGACCCCCTTGACCCCCCTCTGGGACCGCCCTTGCTGGGGACGGAAAGCGAATCCTGGACCCCAGGCTCAAGAAGCTAGTGTCTTCTCTCTGAGCCACGGGTCATCACGGGCATTAATTAATTTTTTTTTTTTTTTTTTATTTAAAAAAAAACATTCACACTTTTTCTCATTCGCATTCACACTCACACACACATTCACACAGTCTTTTCGGCAACTCAGGCCATTTAAGACTTTAGACGATAAGCGTTGTAATTAATGTATATATATTGAGGGTTGAGGCATTTCTATTTAAGCCATCTGGTATCCAAATGGCTTAAATAAAATCATCGGACTGCCTGGGTCCGAACCCGCGACGTTTGGCCTATGAGGTAGGCACGCTACCTACTATGCCACACCCGGGGGCATTAATTAATTTAATTAATATGAATATTATAAAGTTGATATGATAATTTTAACCCTATATTCACTATTCAATGTTGCCACTTCAATATTGCTGCAATATTCACACTTCAATATTGACTCTGCAATATTGCTGCAATATTCATACTTCAATGTTGTCATTGCAACATTGTGCTGCAATATTGCTTCAATATTCACTCTTCAATGTTGCCACTGTAATATTTCAGGAATATTGCTGCAATATTTACACTTCAATATTGCCACTGCAATATTGTTGAAATATTCATACTTCAATGTTGCCATTGCAACATTGTGCTGCAATATTGCTTCAATATTCACCCTTCAATGTTGCCACTGTAATATTTCAGGAATATTGCAGCAATATTTACACTTCAATATTGCCACTGCAATATTGCTGAAATATTCAGTATTCAATATTGCAACAGCAATATTGATGCAATATTGCAACAATATTCACACTTCAATATTGCAACAGCAATATTGATGCAATATTGCTGCAATATTCACTATTCAATGTTGCCACTGCAATATTGTCGCAATATTCACACTTCAATGTTGCCACAGCAATATTGCTGCAATATTTCTGCAATGTCTTCACTTCAATATTGCGCAGCGAAATTACAGCAATGTTGCTCCAATATTGTCAATATTGTGCAAGGTTGGCAAAATTGCTGCAATATTACTGCAATATTCCAGGCTGTCTGGGTATCTATATCATTATTCATGCTATTAAAATAGAATTAGATAGATTTAAGTCTTCAAGAATGTGTTGAGAATGAAAATAAATTTTAATTTTAAAGTTAAGTGTATGCATAGTTCATACGATTTAAAAGCCAATCTGAATTGTAAAGGTTATATATCGATGATCAGTGAAAAGTGAAAGTGAAAGTGAAAGCCAATAATCAGTGTAGATTTAAGAAAAATAATAAATAATGTTATAATCAAGAATTTAAGATAGACTTATTAAAAATTAAAAGTATAAAGACATTTATTTTTAATAAGAGACTAAGGGTGGAGGTTATGTTGGTTATGTTGTGCCTGAAAATTTTTTGAATATTTATAATTAATAATTTAACATAATTAAAGGAAGTCTGACTATATCAAATAAATGATGACTCACAGTCTAGACATAAGAAGATAAGAAAGATCTAATTCTTTCCCACCGATAATAAAATTATTATCAGCAATATATCATATAGCACCTGGAAAGAAAAACAAGAGAGACTTCTCACGATATTTGAAACTGTCAAATTGCTAAAAGACGATCACTAAGCAACATGAACTGCCAAGTTGAATCTGGACGTCATCAAAATTTATAAAGAATAAGCATTTACCGTGGGACCCTATGTCCCCACCATCAATCAGGTTGCTATATAAGCTCCAAGTCAGAAAGAAGCATTAGCATTACCTCCCGACCCACGTAACACACAACATCTAAATTTTATAACAGGGAGCATTGACTCCCGACTCACGGGCTATTACACGTATATATTTTATAACATAACCTCCTATATCTTTATATACTATCACGAATGTATACATATATATATCCAAGTTCATAATAAAACTATAATAATTTCAACTACATCTTTTATTGGTTGACCTGGTTCCAAGTAACCAAGAGAATACTTGGTGGTGGCGGCGAAAACTACTACTGGAAGAACATCTAAGACAACAACTGGACATAACAAGTTGGCGGCCATAACAAAATATTTAATACAAAAATGTGGTCTATAATTAAAAATTCTCCTAATAATACTAAAGAATTGGACCAAAGGCGAGGATCAAAATATATAAGAACAGGACAACAAAGTTCCCGCTATATAACTATCCAATTAAGAGGGGGAAAGTTTAGCAACTTCGTTGCCTATTTTTTTGGTATATAATAATTTTAAAAGTAAATCCCCAAATTGACAAGTGTTTTATTTCCCCTTAGGCTCTCTCTCTCGTAAATAAGGATTGTAACTTGACTAACACATCCTGTCTCTGTCTGTGTGGGTGTTGCCTATACGATACTCTCCCCCCCCCTTCTCTCCGATCCTCTTCTCTTGCCATATGACATCTGCTCGTGATTTATTTTGTCCTTCAGGTAACAAATGGCATTAATTATTATTATTAAGTGTAACATGTGGCGGCGGGCATCGTAAATTGGAAAATGGTTTAAATTTTCAATCCCATATTCTCTTTAAATCTCTTTTTCTTTTTGTAGATAAATCGCCCTTTCTTTTAAAGGTGAATTTGAACATTTGGCTTTTTTAATGTATTTACCTCTACATCCCCTTTTTTACTTTCTCTTACCTATATATTTATATATATTGCGCGTCAAAAAAACGTAACAAGACTTGTTCTAATCAAGGGCGGATCCAGAGGTGTTTCTCCGGGGGGGGAGGGTAATCTGGAGTGACTGGTGGCACAGCACACTATTTTTTCCTAATTTCGGAAATTTAAAGGCGCATTCTGTACTTGTTTGCCAGAATATAAATGCAAAACAAATTTTTAAGTATTAATTTTTAAAATTTTACATTAAAAATAACTTTAAAAAAAGAAGTATTTTTTTCAAATCTCAGGGGGGTAATTACCGCCTTTACCCCCCCCCCCCCCTTGTATCCGCCCTTGGTTCTAATCTACTTTAATGATTCTCTAATTTAAGAAACATTTAATATGAAATATCTTCTACATTTCTAAGTAAATTTAACACAAATACAAATCATTTTAATCAATTTAATACAATTTAAATAAAATAAAGAAAAATATGTCGATTTTCAATTAAAGGGACAAATCAACATAATCTCGATATGTTTAGTTGGATATTAATTTAAAATTTTGTTTTTAAAAGAATTTCCAATAAAATAAATAGATAAAAACTGAAAGGTTATTTTAAAATTTTAGAAATTTGGCGTTAAGTTGCGCGTCTTGAAAAACCGTTAGTAGCCGATTGAGAAGCTGGTTACTCTAGGCGGCAAGAGATGGCGTTAGTTCTGCCTATTGTGAAACATGCGTTCTATTCCATTTCATTTGAAAGGTTCCAGCAAATTAATTAAAGCCAAAAAAATTAATTATTTAACAAATGTATACTAATATAATTATCTATAAGATATAGAACGAATTTTTTAAAAATATCTTTTATTTAATGTGATTAAGCTAAAAAAAATTTTTTTCAACAATTTCGACATTTTTGTCTTTGTTTTATTTAAATTATAACTATTTATTAAAATGATATGGATTTGTGTTAAATTTAAAATATTTCAAATTAAATGTTTAATAAATTACAGTATCATTAAGATAGATTAGAATAGGTCTTTGTAAGAAGAAACAAGCGCAGTATAATTGAAATAAGAACAAAAAATGGCACAACAATTATACATAGGGCCGGTTGCTTCAGCTCTAATTAAATATTAGTCTCAAGAGGTTTACTTGGCATGGAGTTAGTTGCAGGTGGAGAGGTGCCAATTTAGGAATAAATAAATAAAATTTATTATCAGGATTTTTTATTGACGACCAATCGCGGCAAATTGGTTTCGCTTAATTATAACCATCATCAGGTCTGCAATTTATAAAATTAATTCATAAAATATGGTAATTGCATCTCTACCTGCAACTAACTCCATGCCAAGTAAACCCCTAGTTAGGTTAATGATATTATTAAATAAGAGTCCAGATCGTAGTTAGCTATAATCCAAAGTTCGGTATTAGGCTTAACTAAGGAGTGAAATTAGAAACATAAGCCTTTGTTTACTTATTTTTACACTTTTATTTATTTTTTTTAGAAATTTTTAAATTTTTGTTAATTGACTTTAATTAAGTTATTATATACTTCAGATAGCTAATTATATGTAAAAAAAACTCATTTTTTTAGCTCGAAGGTAAACCATGATCTTGTTTACTATATCGGTGATTTTCTATCAGTTTGCTAGTTGATTAGAATTGAAGCAACCGGCCGCCAGTTTCTATTAATTAGATTAGAATGTCTGATATTGTTTAGAATTTCGATCCAAATTTTCACCAATTTTTGAATAATAGATAAAAATGAATTCTAATTGTCATAGAGACAAAAAAAAATTGTAATCAGAGAAAGGATGTGAACGAGAAATTAAACATTTTTACCTTTTTTTTTTTTTGAGCGCAAGTGTTAATTTGAAACCATTTTGGTTTTATTTTACGGAAATATAATCCTCTCTCTCTCACTTTGATGCATACACACACACACACACACCCACACACACCGACTGATATAGTCAATTATATTCGCTTATAATTGTGCTTAACCAATCTGAACAAATGGGTGCGAGTGAGCAAGGGGATGGAAAGGAGAAGGGGTTTTTTAATTCTCGCAATCTGATTTTAATATTTCACCGGACATTTGAGTATCAAATGAATTTACCAGCCAAGGAATTCATTTCAATGAGTTTTGTTCGTAAACATAAAAAATCTGGTGTGACTGGTCGCACAGCGCACAAATTTTTCTTACATTTGGTAATTGAAAGTTGTGCGTGTGTAGCCTATCCTGTTTAATAAGCCCGATTTTTATTACTAATTGCGGCACATGATTAAAAAAAAGGTGGGCCCGAGCCAGCTGGATGGGGGCCAAACGTGAAACCCGCCGAAGCTGGGTGGAGCTGCTAGTTTTATTTTATAGCTTTTTTCTTCAATGTAATTTAATTTTGTCTTATTATAAACAATAGAATGAATAATTTACTGTGTAATTATTTTCCTTATATTTCAATGTTTAAAAAATATATAAATATGGGCTCGCAACGTTTTTGAAGAACTCAAAACGAAATGGGGACGCAATCAGGGAGAGTATCTGCTTGCAAAATAAAAAAAAATAAAAATATATAAAAAAAAAATAATAATAATAAAAAATAATAATAAATTTAAATTAATATTTTAACCAGTATTCTAAAGAGATTAATTATTTCAAGTTTACTTTTTTATTTTGCGAATTTGGATTTTAAAAAAAATAAATAAATTTATAAGAATTAATAAAAATAAATTAAAAAAAAAGAGGGCTATTAGGGGATCTGATAATACCGGCTGTTAGACTAGCCTGCCATCCATTGAAAGAATACTGAACTAATTTGACATTTAATTTTTAAATAAATCATCTAAACTTACTTTAAATTTTTCTTAATTAAAATGTGATTAATAATAACAATAAATTCATTTTTAAATTAAAAAAAAAAAAAAATTAACATTATTCTAACAGTTTTTTTTTTTTTATTTGCTTGATAACAAAAAAATAAATTTTCATAATTTTTAAATAAATAAATAAAAAAATTATAGCTTTCTGTTACAATAATCCCCTTTTGAATTTAAATCATAAAAAAAAAAACACATTGAAAAATTTCTTATAATAGTGGAGTTTTTTTTTTTTTAAAGTTCGGCACCTCCTTACCACCCCCTTAACAAGACTGTATGTTTTTTATGCCAAACGCCCCATGGCCCCCGGAAATGTAACCCAGGATCTCCAGCCTATATATTCCCATTCATTTAAATTCAAACTTTTTATTAACAAAATAATTATTTAAAAAAAAAAAAAATTTGCTTCAAATAAAAAAATAAAGGTGTTGCAGATTTATTTATTTTTTAAAACAGACAAAAGAAAGTTTTATAATAAAAAGTTTTTTTTTTTTTTTTTTTTTTGAATATAATATAATGAAAAAGTTAGAAAACTAACTTAATTTTTCAATTTAATCGTCCATACGAAAGAAAGAAAGAAAAGGATGAATGAAAAGAGAGGGGGGAGGGGTAGGGGGGGGGGACAGGCAGACAATAATAAAAGAAATTTATTATTCCTATTTATTATTAAAGTCAAGTCGAATTGTCTAAGCTGCTAAAATATTATATTTAAAGGGTTGTTATTTTCAAATGAATAAACATGTTCAACGATATATGAAAATAAAAATTATCACACATGTTTTAGAAAATAAAAACTCTGGTGGTGTGGTCGCACAACACTTAAGGGGCTTCAGGAGGCCACATTGAATATTAATATTTTATGTATTAAAACAAAAACGAACTAAATAGTTGACCAATCTTGCAAGAGATGGCAGGATTGTCTAACATCCGGTATAGTCACTCTATTAACATAAACTGACCATGAGGATAAAATTCGCCATTTTGTTTCCATTTTTTTGGCGAGAAAACAAATTCCTCATAGAAAATGAATATACCGTATAAACAAGATGTTCTAACCTATCTAATTACACAGGCCTGCGAAGATTTTGCGGCATGAGATATTTTAACGCAGATAAGTCAAGTCAAATCACCTGATAACGGAAATGTTATTAGTTTTTGCGTATCACGTACAGTTTTTGCACAATTCTATTTTTAACACAAAAATGAGAGCGTGCGGTCCACCATGCGTATGCGTATATGTATGTTGTGTTTGCTCATAAAACAATATGTTAAAGCTTTGGACAAAAATGGCCCCTGTTACCAATATATTGCTAAAAAATTTCCGTTACTGTCGGAGGCAAAGGTGAAGGAAGCCGTTTTTGATGGCCCACAGATTCGCAAACTTATTAAGGATGTTACTTTTAAAAACTGCATGTCTGACATGGAACTTCAAGCTTGGGAATCATACAAGGACGTCATCGAGAAGTTTCTGGGTAATGTTAAAGATGATCAATATGAGGAAATTGTAAAAACTATGCTCAAAAAGCTCAGGGGACTGGGATGTAATATGAGCTTGAAGTTACACTCCCTCCACTCTCATCTTGAACATTTCCCAGAGAATTTAGGAGCACAGAGTGAAGAACATGGTGAGATCAAGACATAAAAGAGATGGAAACGAGGTACCAGGGTCGATGGGATGTCGCCATGATGGCCGACTACTGTTGGTGTTTGCTGAGAGAAAATCCTCGCCAGGATCACAAACGCCAATCAACTCAGCGTTCATTTCTTGCTAAGAGGAGGAGAAAATAGCTCTTAGGGTATGTTAGTAATTCCTTATTTATTTTGAACTATTTTAACTGTACAATCGATGTCATCAAACCTCTGTAGTTTTTTTTAGAGAAATTTATTATGGTTTTTACATATAATTTAATTTTCATTTCAACATGGCAAAAAAACCTTACGTGATACGAAAAAACTGTTAACATATTTGAATTCAAAACACCAAAATTAGGTTTAGAGACCTCTTAAACCCCGTGCAGCAGAAAAAAAATTTAAATTCGCAGGCCTGTGTTATCTATGGTTCTAATCTCTATTTCAAAATTGACAAATATTTGACATTATCATTAAAGTTTTTATTTAATAATAACATATTGTTTACGCTTTCCGCCTCTAAATTAGTTCAGTCGAGTTAAAGAGAGCGCCAGGTACGCCGTCCTAGGGCGGAATGTCTTATCTCTTTATCTTGACTGTGCTTTGACTCCTCCCTCTGGGCGCTTCAGGTGTCTCTCGTTCACTTGCTTTCTTGATTTGCTCGACGCCGGCTCTTTAGGGCCACATGACTTTGGGACGGCTTCTTTAAAGAGGCCACATGTTTTTGTTTAAGGGTGAAATCAACCACCGATTCCATCATGTTTTGTGAGAGATTTCTTTAGAGAAATCATTTTTTAGAAGAATCAAAATCACTGGTATGTTTTTACCTCTTTTTTCTTTTATTTTATCCTTATTAGATTTTTGGAATTTTTATTAATAGATTTTTTTAATCAATTCTCGTCTCTTTTAGAAATTATCCAAGTATTTTGTAGAGATAATTCTCAGTAGACCCCCGAGGATAGTGGAGCCTTTAGAGGCGCTGCGGATTGATTTTGGACCCAAAGTTGAATCTTTTACATGGTAAATTATAGGCATAATTAGAAACAAAATGGCCGATTTTGCTTTCGACCAATCAGCATCTAGCTTATTGTGACGTAACGGTTGAGCCCGTTAACGATCAAGACAGGTTAACGTCCAAGCGGTAACATCAAAATACAACATAGACTCACATATTTTTAAAATTGAAATTTAATATTTAAAGCATAAATAAATAATTTAAATAATTAGTGATTTTTAGTTTTTTTAATTACAATTTTAGGATTCTTTTTGATTTTAGATAATCTATTTATATAATTTGCTAATGTCCGTCTGTCTGTCCATCTGTCTGTCACGCTCTATTCGGGCAACTCCTCGTTGGAATTTTGAAATGAAATAGAGAAATATTTATGTATTCTTTGCATTTGTCTATGAATGTAAACCAAGCAAGCACTGGGTTGGAATAGAGTAAAAAAAATTTTCATTACTATATTCCAATTTAGTGCCTGCTTGAGAATTTATTTACATTCATAGAATACACAAATGCAAAGAATATATAAATATTTCTCTATACATTTCCTACAGGAGAAATCGTAACTTTAAGAATTAATAACTCAGAAGGTCCTCTTTATTTTTTGGATTTTCAAAAAAAATATTTTTTTTAGATTAATCACATTAAATAAAATAAATTTTTAAAAAATTTGTTGTATATCTTGTAGATGATTAAATTAGTAATTATTGTGTTAAAAAATAATTAATTTGTTGCCTTTAATTAATTATTCTGAAAACCTTCAATGGGAATAACTAACGCCATCTCTTGCCACCAAGAGTAATCAGCTTCTAAATCGGCTATTAACGGTAATTAAATAATGACTATAACAGCCGGTATTATCAGATCACTTATAAGCCTATAATTTTATGCAGTTATAAATGAAACTATAGATTAAATAGAGAGATAGCGACGTACGCAATCCTTTCCAACCACACAAACTCTAATAATTTTGTTAATTAAAAATAATTTTGTTTATTATTTTTATCAGAGAGCTTCCCCTTTAACGCCCGTAATTTATAATTTCCCTTTTGACTTTTTTAAAATAAATCTTCATTTCAAGGGTATTGAATAATCCCCCCCCCCCCGCCCTCTCGTTGGATGGGTGAGATTAACGAGCATGAGCGTTTTGATTTCTCCTGTCAATTCATTCATCTGTCTGTCTGTCTGTCTGTCAGTCGTCAAAAAAAAAGGCAATTGGAAATTATTAGATTTTAAAACCAACTTGACTTTTTATTCTCTTCCCTTGTCAGCGTTTTTTTTTTTTTTTTTTTTTGTTCATCCTCTTTTCACTGATTAATACTGTAGTTTTATATATATTTTTTTAAGCAATGATAAAATCCTACTCAAATTTCATTTCTTATGAAAAAAAAATGAATTTGTATTATTACTAGCCGCTCCGCTCGCTTTGGATAGCCAGGGGGGATGATCTTAACATGGATTCTATAAGATTTTAAAGTGAAACTTTTATTTAATCCCCTCAAATTTTTTCTCTCTTCTATCAGCATGTCGCGTTACAGGCCGTGACGTTACAAGCCATG
>JAKCPI010010314.1:0-63671 GCA_023213315.1 Euborellia annulipes
TAAAAACAATATTTAAGAATTATCTTCTTCTCTTCTTTCTTCCTCTACGATAGCGTTCCCAAATTCTCCATACAGCTAAGATTTTCTTTTTCTGGGCCCTTCTTCAGTGCTCTAACCGTATCTTCCTTCCGCGATTCCAATTTCTTCCTTCAGGTTCCCGGGTAGACTTCCGATTAACACTGGGCATTTCAGGAATATGCTCTGGATACTCTTCTTCCTTTCCTTACACAGTCTGCATCTTCTTTCCTTTCTCCAGATCTTTCCTCCTAAATATGTGTTGCCACAACGTATTCTTGCCCAGGCTTCCCTATCTCTTTTACTCAGTGATTTATCTCGGATGTAGGCCTCTTCTCCTGGGATCTTCTTAATTATTTTGTACAGATTGTTATATCTTGAGGCGTCCGTTCTTTTCCAACCACTCCTGCCATTCTTGCTCTATCTTCTTTTCTACTGCGAGAACAGCCTCCTCCTTCTTATATCTTCCACTGAGTTTTGGTACAGAGCCCTGGATCAGACCTGGACTCCCCAGATTCCTCAGAACCTCCTTCATTTTCCTTTGCCCATCTACCCGGATTATTATTTTTTATGCCTCTTATGCTTTCCCTCAAACATATCTTTGGCCATCGCTCGTTGTCCATCTCCATTAAAACCGCCTATGGTATGAAAATGTATTCATAAAACACATAATAGGCCTATTTATACAATTAAAATTTGCAAATCCCGCGCCCAACGCAGTTTTAGTAACATATATTAATTTTTAATATAATTTTAAAGAAATTATACATAATTATTTTTCTTTTTTTTTTTAGTACATTTATAAAAGCGTTGTTTTAAAATTTTTTTTTTTTTTTTTAATATTACTTTATTATTTTCTCTTACCCAGGGACGGATTAAAATAACTAAAAGAGCTAGGAGGTTGAAATTTTATATTTAAGTTAGGAAGCGTCAGTGGCGTAACGTTTTTTTTTTTTTAGCTGCCCCCCCCGCAACCATTATTAGACCATACAAAAAATACTTTTAAAATACCTGAAACCCGTGGGCCCGGGCCCTTTCAAAGGCAAATTTTCTATAATTAATTTTAAACAGGTAACCGTTGGCTCTAGTTGAAACATTATGCTTTAATAGGAGAATTAGATTCAAATATGATACACAAGGTTTTTTTTTTTTTTGTTTCAATTTTATTTATTTAACATTATACGTATTTCGATACCATTTGTGTCATCTTCGGATGTACGAGAATATTGATGTACAGTATGTAATTCACTTCCGAAGATGACACAAATGGTGTCGAAATACGTATAAAGTGTTAATGTTAAATAGACAAATTTTCATTAAATTTTTTCCGTTTTCGGAGCCCTGAGGGCCCCGGGACCTTTCAAAGACAAAGATGTGTTCTGTGTGCGACCAGTCATACCAGATTTTTTTTTTTTTTATTACTCAACTCGGAGATATAAACAGAAAGATCAGGTCAAAAATTTACTTTTATTAGAAATGTGACATTTATTTTCAATTTTATTTATTTATTTATTTTTTTTATGTTCATAATAACCCTAAAAATAAATCAAAATGATGATGGCTCAATAACTCTGAATATTAGAAAGATCTCGTTAATTTCTGAACTAACCGTCATGTTTGTTACGTGCCTTTTTAAATACAACGACGTCAGCGCTATCTGCAGGCATTACTGTGAAGTTATTAGGATCAGGAAGATGTATGGCAGCCAGCAAGTGATAAAAAACAAAAAAACAATTTGATTATCGTCGACGTTTTGGGATCACGTCGATCCCATCCTTAGGACGATGAACATACAATATGAACCAAAATTGCATCTATCTAAGCAACAAATAACAGTTCATCGTCCTAAGGATGGGATCGACGTGATCCCGAAACGTCGACGATAATCAAATTGTTTTTTTTTTTTTATCACTTGCTGGCTGCCATACATCTTCCTGATCCTAATAATTGCCACTCAGCCATTGAAATTCTTCTATTTAAATATTACTATGAAGTTAGATTCAAATTTCCCCGCCATTTTTCACTCATTCCCATGAAGTTAGTTACAATTATGTAAACACTTGCTTTGATGATTGTAACTAACTTCATGGGAATGAGTGAAAAATGGCGGGGAAATTTGAATCTAACTTCATAAAAATGTCTTCAGATGGCGCTGACGTCGTTGTATATAAAAACGGACATGACAGTCAGTTCACATGAGTAGGAACAAGTGTACAGTACTTGATAACGGCTGCAGAATAAACGGTCGAAACGTTGTACAGTATACGTATTTTTAATAAATAATTAATACAAAAATGTGGTCTATAATTGGACCCTGTTATGCAATGGTGTGTCAAAGACCAAAAAAAATTCAAAATTGAGTTAAGCACGGAATATTGTTTCAAATGCTTTAATTAAAGGTATTTTTTATGAAATATGTCCTAAAGAAATTTATATTACTTGCACAATTGACAAAAAAAAAAAAAAAAAAAAAATTATATATAATGTTGATTTTCTCAAAACTCGATGTTTGATCTTTTGACACACCATTGCATAACAGGGTCCAATTAACAATTTTCCTAATAATATTTTTTTTAAATGTTTAAAAGATCCCCATACGGGGATTCTAATATTGGCTCTATGGAAGGAAGAGGCGGAAAAAAAACTGAAATACATTCGTAAAGTGTACAGTGAGGGACAATATTAAGTCCCATCCATGCGTTTTTTTTACTTGTGATTATTTCATTGTTTTTAAGAAAAATATTATATAATTTTTAATGGAAACTTTCATGGTTCAAACCAATAAAGATTTTCATTTTCTTTAATAAAAATAATTAAATAATCACAAGTAGAAAACACATGGGTGGGACTTAATATTGACCATCACTATGCTTCAAACAATTTTTTGTTAAATTATTATTTAAAAAAAAAGGAAAAATGTAAAATTAATTTAAAGAATTTCTGTGCATTCCCTTCAATGACCTAATTACTAGGCATTATAGTAGATGTAGTAATCTACCTGTCGGACGGGACGATAGACATTCAAATAGAGACAATCAAGGTCTCCTATGATAGAGCGATCTTCTCCCGGCTGCAGACAAACGTTCCCTTCAATAGAAGCATCTCGAATTCCAGGCCAAATGGCTGCAGGTGTCGGGGGCTGCAAAATCCAATTCAATCCATTCGGGAATTTCCAACCACCATCTTTTTATTATTTCAATTACCCCTCTCTCCCTTGTACCTTGAATGTTAATTGACCTAGAGGCGGCTGGGCGTAGGGGATGCCCTTAAAGCTATCATAACAAAGAGTGCGTGTGCTTTCCACGGGAAATGTAAATTGACGACGAATTCCTTGCAATTGTCCTTGATTGATTGTAATTATTGGCCGACGAGTGACGTCACAGCTGGATGTTAATCCGATTGATACAAGTTGCATGAGATAAAGACAATAAATCTGAAATTAAATTAAATTGCAATTAATACAAGAAATTTGAGATATTATTTAATGTCAGTTAATCAAAAAAAAAAAGAAAATTTAATTATATAACAATTTTTATTATTTTTTATATGAGAGATTTAATTATTTTTCTTTATTAAAATTAATTAGCTTTAATTTTTCATAAGGAGAGATAAAAGACAATGTTTTCCAATGGAAGAATTCTAGATTTGTGAATCCCTTAAAAGGGGGGGTCCCCTAAATTGACATAATGATAGCCTAAAAAACCTCGCCTGGAAAATTATCTACCATCTGGTGTGACTAGTCGCACAGTACACAACTTTCTCCTACCTTCGGTAATCGAAAGTTGTGTTGTGTGCTTGTCACACCAGATTTTTGTGTTGAGATATATTTAGTTACCGACAGTACGGTACATTCGATTTTCAAGATATAAAATTTAAATGTGAAAATATTTATATTTTGTTACAATGGGAACTATTTCTCCTATCTTTTCTATGGAGTACAAGAGTAAATTGGTCTTCAGAAGATTTCAATCACAAAATGAGAATATACATTTTATTGAGAATCTAAAAAATAATTGATTTTTGAATTTTAATAAAAATCGTTGAGGCGAATTTTGAGAAAAACGAAAAAAAACTGAAAAAGTGCATCAGTAAAGTACTTGTACTCTTTGGCCAATTTTGTTCAAAAGCTTCGTGTCACGTCCCATGGGGGACGAAAATTTCAACCTCCTAGCTCTTTTCGTTCTTGAGATATTTTGTTCACAGACACACAGACAGACAGACTATGTCGCGAAAACCACTTTTTTGGATTTAGGGGACCTCAAAACGACAATCTCGACATTGAATTTTTGACATGAATCCAATACTTTCACTCTCTATATATTAACAAATATAGAGGTAAGAGCAAGTAAAAACTCAATGAAAATTTGCACAGTAGTTTCAGAGTCTATGCGTTACAAACAGACAGAATTTGTCTTTAATAAAATATTAAAAGTAATAAAATATAATATAGATATAGATAATTAAAGTTAAAAAATTGAATAATTAAATCCCATAATTATTACTCTATAATTAATCATTTATATTAAATTTCAATTTTCATATTTTTATCATTTATATAGATAAATAAAGGAGATTATTTTTTCATAATGAAGAAATATACGCAGTCATAATTGCAAACTCAAAATGTTATTTTAATACTAATAAGTGAAAGTTTATGCCTAAGAACATTAAATAAATCGTTTAAGATAAATGCGTGGCTGATGGTTGTTTTGACTGGACGTTAAGTTCAAGTATCCGGGAGAATCCATTTATCAAAAAACTTTCTTTTTCCAAAATTTCTATTTTATATAAAAATTAAAATATAAAATTTTAATCAACAAGAATTTAAAAAAAAATCTGGCTAAAGACACACACACACATCACATAACTTTAATAAAAAGTAATGTGAAGTCCTATCACAACTGATTTTTGTGTGTACTTTACTGATGTAATTTTTTGACAACATAAAAAAATCTGGTGTGACAGCACAGAACACATTACCAAGAGAAAGTTGTGTACTGTGCTCACCAGATTTTTATTATTTGTTAACAACTCTAATGTTGACATTAAAAGTAAAGAACGAAATTTCAGTTAATGTTGACATTACCGGAAATTTTAACCGCAACATATTATAATATTTTGTTTGAAGAAAGATTTAATAATAAAATTTTTCTTTTATTTGGCTTTCTCTGATCCAAAAAAAATTTTTTTCTCACTCATTTAATTACACCCTCTCTGTAATAAGTAAGTAAATATTAAATCTGTTGAAAAAAAAAAAGAGGAAATGAAAGCCTTTTTACCTTCTTCTCCATCCCCATTGGCTGATTCAAATGAAATCCCATTTAGGCAGTTTATTTTTTTTTATTTTCGTTCTATCCAAGACGAATTCTGATATTTAATTATCTCTTCTATATTATATTGCTTCTGCTTCTGCCGTTATTATCTTATCTAGAGAAAACAAGTTTTCTCCAACCTTTTAAAAAAAAAAAGAGAGGGGGAATTAGAAATTATTAAATTATCATCAGTATTTAATTAAAAAAGTTCAAAAAGGGCAGGGCAGGGGGGTTATTTATTAGCATTTTATCACGCTTGGGCGATATTAAAATTTTATTTGCACAATATAACTCTTCTCTAAAAACAGGCGTTAAAATTTAAAATAAAAAAATGGGTGTTAAAATAATGTAAGCGTTAAAAAAATGCTATTCTCTAAAGAATGTTTTAACAGCGACGTTAACATGTTGATTTTATTTCAAAGCTATCAAAATATAACCTTTTTTTAGGTTTTGGACGCCATGTTTATTTTAAACACGACGCACAGTGGGCTGAAATAGGAAAAAAGCGGCCATAATTCGAAAAAAATGAACTTCAAAATACAAAAACAACGTTTTGCACACCAATAATAGACTATATGTGGACCTCAGGAGAATAATTCATTTTTTTTTTACCCAATTCAAACCCGAGTTATAGAGCGCCAAAGTGGGCAAGATAACTTACTAACTTTTCTTTGCGTTTTAAGTCGATATTCAGAAATTTTTTTCATGTATTAATATTGATCCAATTTTAATGATTTTTTTTTTTAAATCATAGATAAATTAATCTTCTTTCTGAATATATTTTTGTTTTTCTTGTATTTTAGTTATTTATTTTTAAATAAATTTTTTTTGTAAGTAAAAAAAAAAAAAGCAATATAAATTTGTTTCAATTTCAAAAAAGTATATGGGCATCCTCTTGCCTTCTAACAAACTCAATAGATTCTGAAACTAGAATATATGTAGAACATAATTGCATCGGAATTTGCTGCCCGAATTTGCCCGCCGATTTTTTATTAATTTTTTTATAATTAAATCGGCAGAAAAACAAATAATTCCGGTCAAACCATATGAACTTCTCTCTGCTTTACAGATAATATTGAAACGTGACAAAGGGCTGACGGGCAAAATAAAATCAGGCTATTATTAGAATGACCATAAAATTTTAAGGTGGGGCCTCAGATTTTGTAATCTTTTGAAAAAATAATCTATTAAAAGGGAATATTCAATATTTGAAAATTTGATCTTTTCATATTCTTATTAACATTACTAGCTTACAATCGCTCCGCTTCGCTCGCTCTTGTAAGCTAGCTGGGGGCTCTGCCTCCCAGACCCCCACTGGGGGCTTATCCCCCAGACCCCCGTGTTTTTTATGACTTAACGTCTTCGTTTGTGACTTGACGTCTTCTTTTATGACTTAACGTCTTCGTTTGTGACTTAACGTCTTCTTTTGTAACTTAAAGATCCACAAAAAAAAGTCTCGCTGTTCGTTTATTTCGATTGTCAAAGAAAAAACAATAAAAAATCAAAAATTTCACAAAAAAATGTCTTATTAAAAATTATCTTATTCGTTTATTTCCGTTGTAAAATAGAAAACAATGAAAAATCAAAATTTTTAGCTAAAGAGATTATACGATTATTCAATCAATTAATTAAAAGAAAAAAAAAGATAAAAAAAAAAAAAAAACAAAAAAACAAAGAGAATAATCATAATATTTCATTCAAAGTCAAAGAATATGTTATGATGATGACGACGCAACTCGTGGGGGGGGGCCTAAATGTCAAAAGTATCATCTGTCAAAAAAATGAGAGGTTAGATAGGTTATGTTCCTCCATATTTAAGAAAAAAAATGGCCGCCTTTGTTTTGATTGATGTGTAAACAAATGAAAAAATTGTTGCATTTCTCCCTTTTTAAGAAATTCAAGAGAAAAGATGTTAAAAGTATGAATTAAAAATGATTGAAAATAAATCAGGGAAGAATTTTAAGAATAGTTTTAATAAAAGTTTAGTCAGAAAATTAAAGAAAATGATGTAAAAGAAGATTCTTGATGAAAATGACGTCATTCGATTGTTAAAAAGTTCTTATTTTTTTTTTTAGATATAAGAGATTTAAATGACTATATTATATTTGTTTACAAGTGGTAAAGCCCCCTGGACCTTCGGCGAGCAAATGCATCGAGTTTATTCTTGCCAGTGGATGAAGTAAGGCCAATGCATTTCGTGGCGTAACAAAAGAAAGGGCACGTGCCCTCGGGGGGGGGGTGTAATAATAAAGTTGTTTCATTTCATGCTTAATTGGCTTGAAATATTTTGTGTGTTCATTAAAATCTTTGTTTGTTAATCCTCTCTAATTAAATTGACAAAGAAAATAAAATAATTAAAAAAATAAACTCTTTGACGTTAATAAAAGCTTTGAATTGAGTGGGATGGTAAAAAAAAAAATCTGGTGTACATACAACTTTCTCTTACCTGCGGAAACCGAAAATTGTGTTCTGTGCTTGTCACACCCGATTTTTCGTGTCGACATATATTTAGTTTCCGCCGATATATTAGAATTCAAGATGTATTTTTTTTTTTTTTTAACATTCACACTCACACTCACACACACATTCACGCAGTCTTTTCGGCAACTCAGGCCATATAAGACTTTTTACGATATCCGTTATTGATAAATATACATATATGGGGTCCAGGCATTCTTATTTAAGCCATCTGGTATCCAGATAAAATCATCGAACTGCCTGGGTCCGAACCCGCGATGTTTGGTATAGGAGGTAGGCACGCTACCTACTACGCCAAACTCGGGGGTAAAATTTATTAGTATGGGAAAATATTTATATTTTGCTACCATGACAACCATTTCTCCTATTTTCTCTATGAAACATAAGAGTAAAGTATGCTTCAAAAGATTTCAAAGGGAAAATGAGAATATACATTATAAAGAGCATCTAAAAAATAATTGATTTTTGAATTTAAAAAAATATCGTTAGAGCCAATTTTGAGAAAATCGAAAAAAAGTACTTTTTGGTAAAAGAATTTGATTTTAGGTTTAACTGTGATTTATTTATAAAAATTACAACGTTTCGGTCACATTCTGTGGCCTTCTTCAGGTACAATTCAGCTAAGATTATAAAGGAAAAAAAACAAAATGGCTGCCGCATCTCGACATGCACGCCATCTACACATGAGCGATCGCAGCGCCCCTACATATAATCTGACACGAAATTCAAATGTTGCATTTTTCTTTTTTAAATGCTAGTATACACTCTCTAAACTGTTCAAATTATTAATGATATGTAATATTTTGTCAATAATCATTTATAAAATATTACATGTCAATAATAATTTGACTTTGAATAATTTGATAATAATATTATTGACATGTAATATTTTACAAATGATTATTGACAAAATATTACATATCAATAATAATTTGAACAGTTTAGAGAGTGTATACTAGCATTTAAAAATCTGATGTGACTGGCGCACAGCACATTGTGTTCTGTGCTTGTCACACCAGATTTTTTGTGTCGACATGTATTTAGTTTCCAACATTACGGTACATTCGATTTTCAAGATGTAAAATTTAGTATGGCAAAATATTTATATTTTGTTACCATGGCAACCATTTCTCCTATCTCTCCTATGGAGTACAAGAGTAAAGTGGTCTTCAGAAGATTTCAATGGCAAAATGAGAATATACATTTCAAAGAGAATCTAAAAAATAATTGATTTTTGAATTTAAAAAAAAAATCGTTGCAGCGAATTTAAAAAAAATCGAAAAAAACTGAAAAACTATATCAGTAAAGTACTAGTACTCTTTGGCCGATTTTGATTAAAAGCTTGCTGTCACGTTGCCATGGGGGTGTCTAGCTTAAATATAAAATTTCAACCTCCTAGATCTTTTGTTCACACCCACGAGCTCTAGATCTCCAGAGGAAAAGACAACCCACAACCTCTAGCAAACTCTATCAAAGTTAAAAGAATCCCCGTGATATAAGTAATTTCAAATTATTAGAAAGTTTTCAAGTTGACAAAGGAATGTAAAGTTGGCGTACACGGGAAATGTTATTAGAAAAGCGGAAGGGAACAAAAGATGAGAAAAATGACAACAAAGACGATGGAATGTTTGTTTCTAGATTGCATGATGACGATGATGATAGAAATCTTTTGCTGCTTTTGTTATTATATTTATTATAAAAGAGAGAGATAGAGTGAGAGAAAGTTTCTTCTAGAAAGTTATTTGATATTTTATAAATCTTCATCTGAGTTGATTAATTATGGTTCAATTTGAATTCTCTATTCGAATAAGACAGAGACAAAGAAGATAAAATAAGTTTCTAACTGTGCGCCTACGTCAGCAACCAACAACGCAGCAAGTTCTGCAAAAAGTGCAAATTTTGATTTCTGTTCGATTGAAGTCAAGAGTTCTCGAAAAACCGTTAAGACAGATTCAGCCGAGTTACTCTAGGCGGCAAGAGATGGCGTTAGTTTTGCCCATAGGGAATTAGCCATTTCATTTGAAAGATTCCAGCTAATTAATTAAGGGTAGAAAATTAATTATTTTTTAACACAAAGATTACTAATTTAATTATCTATAAGATATAGAGCGAATTTTTAAAAAATATCTTTTATTTAATGCGATTAATCTAAAAAAAAAAATTCATTTTTTCGAAAATCAAAAAAAAGGGCTTCTATAAGTTGTAGATATTTTAAATAGCTTTAATTTAAAAAAAAATTGAAGTCGATAGCTTCAAAATTGTGGCCGCAACCTCTCAAAATCAGCACCTAACCTTCAATTGTCATTTTTATCTCGGATTGCTTCGAATATTTTTATAACGTTGATCCTTAAATAAATAAAAATAATAAAAAAGAAAAAAAAATTTAAAATAAAAATGAAAATAAAGGTTAAACTTATCTTTTTAATTCTTAATATTAATTATTTTAATCGAGATGGATTGAGAAAAAATGGCGACAAAAGGTGGTCATCTACTAAAACTTTGGCGCTGTGATCGTCCTGCACAATTCACACCAGCTATTCGATGAGTTGTCAATTTATGCAGCAAAATCTACCGGCCCACGTTTCAAACGAACAGAATGCAGGGCAAAATGTGTAAATTATACTACAATGGCAAGCAAAACGAATGGACCTATTACAAAAAATTTTTTATTGGGTTTCTCTTCTAATGCTGAAATTCTGATTCTAGACACCGAAAAACACTTAAATTTCCATTTTTTGCTTTTAAAGTTTGCTTGAGGGCGTGTTTTTGAGGGGGGTGCAAAACCTCAAAATTTGTGTACTTTTTTCAGTTTTTCTCGTAAACTAAGCATATTTTGTGCACCATAGTAGAATACAAAGTTGTAGAGCATAAAATTTGCTAAAACTTGATGACAAAACGAATATGAAGAACCAATATTAACCGAGATACGGCCGATCAAAGTTTCTATTTTTTCATTTCGAGAAACTTGGTCCAACTTTGATCGGCCGTATCTCGGTTAATATTGGTTCTTCATATTCGTTATAACAACTAAATTTTAGCAAATTTAATACTCTACAACTTTGTATTGTACTATGGTGTACAAAATATGCTTAGTTTACGAGATACAAAACAAAATAAAAACTGAAAAAAGTCCTAAAATTTTGAGGTTTTTGCAACACCCCTCCCCCAAGTTAGCACATGGTCCTCGAGGTAAAAAAAACTTTGGAAAGATCCTAGAATACCCCCAAATGACCTGTAAAAAATTTCTACAAGCAAATGGCTCATCACTTTATTAATAAATAAATATTGTTCATATGTCCGGAGCTCATATTATTTTGTCTAACCCCTGTACAAACATAAAAGATATGCTATCACAAATCGTAAATTAAAAAGACTCTGATGTTTAGCAAAAACTAACCTAATTGTAAATTTAAAATAAAATTATACAAAATCAGTGATTTTTCTAAAAAATTCACTAGGTACTACAAACTTTGGGGGATCAAAAAAATTATTTTTCCCTTTATTTTTAGCGTAGGATGCATATGCAGAAGCTAGATCCAAAAATCGTGTTGATTATATACAGTTACTAGACGCAAAGCCCCGCCTTCGGCGGGGCTTTCCGTCTACCAGGGGCTGCGACCCTGGACCCCCGTGCTCGCCTACTTATATACATACCGCTACATACAAACATTTTTCCCTTTCCATTTTTATATATAGAGATTATTTTAACGCTTAATTATTCATGAACTTAAGATTTTTTGTGAATCATGTCCTTTCCGGGACTCTCCCGGTACACAGACAAAAAATTTACGCCGATATTTTAGAATTCAAAATGTAAATAAATAAAAAAAATCGTAAACATGGGTAAATATTTATATATTGTTACCATGGCAACTATTTCTCCTAATTTTTATTTTTTTCTTATTTTAACGATTAATTACTCATTAACTTATTGTTATTTGTGAAACAAAACCTGTCCGGGACTCTCACAAACATACACAGAAAATTTCATCATAATTGGTTCAGTCGTTTAGGAGGAGTTCAGTCACATACACACGTACAGAAGAATTATATATATAAAGATAGATAGATAGGATTAGAAGGCCTTGTTCAGTCCGTTGAATAAAACAAAATAGCCCTCGGGGCATGGCGTAGAGGTTAGCGTGCTAACCTCGTATACCAAACGTCGCGGGTTCGGACCCCAGGCAGTCCGATGATTTTATTTAAGCCAATTGGATACAAATGGCTTAAATAAGAATGCCTGGACCCCATATATGTATATTTATTAATAACGGATATCGTAAAAAGTCTTATATGGCCTCAGTTGCCGAAAAGACTGTATGAATGTGTGTGTGAGTGTGAGTGTGAATGAGAAAAAAAGTGTGAATGTTTAAAAAAAAAAAAAAAAAAAAAAAATAAAACAAAATATATTTTAAAAAATATATCCTATTTATTTATTAATTTAATTTCCTCATACCACAGGTTTCGACCGCTGTGCCGCAGGTCTTCCTCAGTGAGAAGAGAGTCTGGAAATTTGTGGATGCATTACAAAACAAGTTATTAAAATACAGTACAAAATTGTCAAATGACATACCTATAATAGTGTGTGCATCAACAAAGGTCCAGATCTCCCTCTATTTGTGTGCCAGCAATGCATCGAATCTATCGGGCAGTCGATTTGTTTATGAAAGGATTACTTTTAAAGAGATTATTTTAAAATAGGTGAATTCTAAACCTGCGGCATCTGTCTTACATTTTTCAAACTATTTCTAATCTGATTTACAAATTTAACACGTTTTTATTTTCATTTTTACAAGTTTTGTAAGTTTATACAATATTTAAAAAATTTTTGAATTATCAAGAATTCACACACATATAATGAGTATAAATATCGCAAATTAGGTTTAGTTTTATGATTATAATTTGTTCACAATTGTCAATATCATGCTATAGCAATCGGATAATAATAGCATGATATTGACAATTGTGAACAAATTATAATCATAAAACTAAACCTAATTTGCGATATTTATACTCATTATATGTGTGTGAATTCTTGATAATTCAAAAATTTTTTTAAATATTGTATAAACTTACAAAACTTGTAAAAATGAAAATAAAAACGTGTTAAATTTGTAAATCAGATTAGAAATAGTTTGAAAAATGTAAGACAGATGCCGCAGGTTTAGAATTCACCTATTTTAAAATAATCTCTTTAAAAGTAATCCTTTCATAAACAAATCGACTGCCCGATAGATTCGATGCATTGCTGGCACACAAATAGAGGGAGATCTGGACCTTTGTTGATGCACACACTATTATAGGTATGTCATTTGACAATTTTGTACTGTATTTTAATAACTTGTTTTGTAATGCATCCACAAATTTCCAGACTCTCTTCTCACTGAGGAAGACCTGCGGCACAGCGGTCGAAACCTGTGGTATGAGGAAATTAAATTAATAAATAAATAGGATATATTTTTTAAAATATATTTTGTTTTATTCAACGGACTGAACAAGGCCTTCTAATCCTATCTATTGGTAAATCTACAGTCCTGGGTGAGTGCAACTTTATATATATAAAGATATGCATTTATAGAGAAATCATTCCTAAATTGCCTCCAGGGACAACAAAATAATTTTACGATTTAACGTTATTATTAAATAAAAAGAAAGAAAGTAAAAATCAATGAAATACTAAAATAGTGAAAATCCAATTAATATCTAACAAAATGAATTAAATTTCAATAACCCTGTTTGTTCTCTCTTTAATCTTGTATTATTGAATTAATTTCGTTCAAATTTTATTCCCAACACTAATTTTATTCTTCCTTTAGAGAGAGTAAGCTCTTATCAAATTCACACGCATAGATTAAATAGGGATTTTGACATTCATCGATAAACATGTTTGTTGCATGTTTGTTTATGTCCAAAATTAACGTGATAATATATTATTTTAATTCATTTGTCAAAAACAATGGGGATCTAGGCGTAATCCAGCATTTGGAATATATATAGAAGGTCCAAATTCGGGCTATTTATATGTCATACGAGAAACCGAATTTTTGCTGTATCAGTTTATTGTACAGTGAGGGATAATATTAAGTTCCATCCATGCGTTTTCTACTTGTGATTATTTTATTGGTTTTATAAAAGAAAATGAAAATTTTCCTCATTCCCTTTTATCCCTACATGTCCAAGCACCCAATAAATAATGTCAACACCTTGAAATATCAATTTTTTGTTGAGAACTCGTATATTTTGTACCAGGGGATGCAAAGAGTACATGTATTCAAGAATTTGTAAAGGGTAACAAATTTAAACGAGATTTCGAGGGAAATGCTTGAAAGTTCCATTCTACAGGGTGTCAATAGGCTTTTTTAGATAGGATGTCTACTTCCTCATTTCTCTTTATTCCTATATGTCCAGGCACCCATATATAACATATAAATAATGTCAACACCTTTAGATATTAATTTTTTGTTGAAAATTTGTATATTTTGGACCAGGGGATGCAAAGAGTTCAAGAATTTGTAAAGGATAGCAAATTTAAACGAGGTTTCCAGGGAAATGCTTGGAAGTTCCATTCTACAGAGTGTCAATAGGCTTTTTTTTGATAGGATGTCTACTTCCTCATTCCCCTTTATGTCGAGGCCCCCATAAATAAATAATGGCAACACCTTTAGATATTAATTTTTTGTTGATAATTTATATATTTTGGACCAGGGGATGCAAAGAATACATGGATTCAAGAATTTGTAAAGGATACCAATTTAAACGAGGTTTTCAGGGGAATGCTTGAAAGTTCAGGGTATCACTAGGGCTAGACGGTAATGTATTTTCATTACCGACCCGGATACTGGAAAAAACGGTTTTTACCGAATTAGAGATTCGTTTTCGATGAAAATTTTTACCGATTTATCGTGCAGCCCTATGTGTCAGAACAACTTTGGACACAATAAAAGAGGAACATTTTTATGCTTAGGACCAAATTACTTGTTGTCTAGCTTGATCACCCCTTACGATCCGAACAATTTACATATACATACTAAATATTAAGTTTATTTGTATGACCGAAATAAGGTTCAACAAATATTTATACTTATGCACCTTTTCTATTTCTAGATAAAAGGCCATTTTATCATTTCAGTGTCGTATCTCATTTTTAATAGAGCTCTCTCTCTCTCTCGTCTCATAAAGTAACGCTTTTTTTTTTTTGTTACAAGCAGATTGTTTCGTTTTTATGTTCAAAATAAAAGCACATGCAAATAAGGGCAGAAGGGTGTATAATTTAAATATGAAAAGTCCCAGCCTCTCTCTCTTTTTTTTTGTATATTATTTAGGCTTATATAATAAAATGGATATTTTATACAAATTGTTGTTTTTGTTAAAATGAATCCTAGTATAAATTTGCTTATAATAAATGGATTTTGTTGAATAAGTTGTAATGTTTTTTATTTATTTTATTTTTTCATCCCTTTTTTTGACAGCGACAAGCTTTGATATAGTCATTCAGATAGATTTAATAAAACCCCGAAGTTTATTTTTTTTGTCCTTTCTGAACCCTTTTAAGGGTTAATAATACAAACCGCAAAAGCTAACTTATATCTCAATAATAGGACTTAAGCCTACGAAAAACGACAAGTTAATTGATCCGATTCGCCACGAGAGGCGCTAATGTTATGCATCACACATTGCTGATTTTTTTGCTTATATCTCTGAAACAATTAATCGAAATAGGATGAGATTTGGCACATTTGTAGTCCTAAGTGCATCTAATAAGCTATTAAAACTAGAATTGAAACGGACCGCAGGGTGCGGTAAAAATGAGTGGTAAATAATTATCGCGAATCACAGTTTTCTCATTCCTCTTTAACCCTATATATCCTGGTACCTTTAGATATTAATTTTTTGAGAATTTGTATATTTTGGACCAGGGGATGCAAAGAATACATGGATTTTAGCCAAATCTTTTAAAACTCAGCCATAATAATTAGGACGATAGTCTCTAGATCTGGAGCAAATTTCATGAAAATCCGTTCAGTAGTTCAGAAGTGAATATGAGATTTCAAGATTTCAAACTTCATAGAATATATCGAGATCAAATTAAGCATTTAATTTAATTATATAATTAATATATTTAAATCTCACAGACATTATTTGTTTAAATTTTAATTGCATAATAGATTAATTGCTTTGATTTTGTGGGATTTAGGGAAGACTAAAGAATTGTTTATTAAAGCTTTTGTGGTTTGAAATATTATTATTAGGAGAATTTTTAATTATAGACCACATTTTTGTATTAAATATTTATTAAAAATATATAAATACTGTACAACGTTTCAACTGCTTATTCTGCAGCCGTTATCAAGCACTGTGCACTTGTTCCGACTCAAGTGAACTAACTGTCATGTCCGTTACTTGCCTTTTTATATACAGCGACGTCAGCGCCATCTGTCGGCATTTCTGTGAAGTTAGATTCTAATTTTTCCGCCATTTTTCACTCATTTCCATAAAGTCAGTTACAAACATCATGCTTTTTATGTAAACACTTGCTTTGATAATTGTGACTAACTTCTTTGAGTGAAAATAGCGGGAAAATTTGAATCAAACTTCACAGAAATGCCGACAGATGGCGCTGATGTCGCTGTATATAAAAAGGCAAGTAACGGACATGACAGTTGGTTCACTTGAGTCGGAGCAAGTGCACAGTACTTGATAACGGCTGCAAAATATGCAGTCGAAACGTTGTACAGTATTTATATATTTTTAATAAATATTTAATACAAAAATGTGGTCTATAATTAAAAATTCTCCTAATAATACTAAAGAATTGGACCAAAGGCGAGGATCAAAATATATAAGAACAGGACAACAAAGTTCCCGCTATATAATTATCCAATTAAGAGGGGGAAAGTTTAGCAACTTCGTTGCCTATTTTTTTGGTATATAATAATTTTAAAAGTAAATCCCCAAATTGACAAGTGTTTTATTTCCCCTTAGGCTCTCACTCTCGTAAATAAGGATTGTAACTTGACTAACACATCCTGTCTCTGTCTGTGTGGGTGTTGCCTATACGATACTCTCCCCCCCCCCCCTTCTCTCCGATCCTCTTCTCTTGCCATATGACATCTGCTCGTGATTTATTTTGTCCTTCAGGTAACAAATGGCATTAATTATTATTATTAAGTGTAACATGTGGCGGCGGGCATCGTAAATTGGAAAATGGTTTAAATTTTCAATCCCATATTCTCTTTAAATCTCTTTTTCTTTTTGTAGATAAATCGCCCTTTCTTTTAAAGGTGAATTTGAACATTTGGCTTTTTTAATGTATTCACCTCTACATCCCCTTTTTTACTTTCTCTTACCTACATATGTATATATTGTGCGGGTCAAAAAAAAACGTAACATTTTGCCACCCAGAGAATCTGTTCTAATAATGATACTCTAATTTAAGAAACATTTCATATGAAATATCTTCTACATTTCTAAGTAAATTTAACACAAATACAAATCATTTTAATCAATTTAATACAATTTAAATAAAATAAAGAAAAATATGTCGATTTTCAATTAAAGGGACAAATCAACATAATCTCGATATGTTTAGTTGGATATTAATCTCAGCCAAAAACATCGGAGATGCAAAAGGGGCGCCTCGCATTATTTTTGCCCAGCGTCGAGGTGAAATCAAAAAAATGCGCCTCGCTTTTCTGATTTATATAAAAGCGAGGAAATATTTTCACTTAAATAAAACCCCTACAGAATTTTATTTGTTTCATATATCCTCGCTTTTATATAAATCAGAAAAGCGAGGCGCATTTTTTTGATTTCACCTCGACGCTGGGCAAAAATAATGCGAGGCGCCCCTTTTTGCATCTCCGATGTTTTTGGCTGAGATTTCACTTCTTTTTGTGAAATATTGCATTTAAATATTATTTAATAATTTTTGTTTATTAAATATTAAGTTATCCCATGAATAGATATTTTAATATGCATTCCAAACAGTAAAAAATAAATACATCATTTGGTATTAATTCAAAACGATAAACATAGGATTTCACCAAATTTTATAAAATTTTAAGTTTTTTATATTTGTTATGTTGGTAAAATGCAAATACATCGTTTGGTATCTATTCAAAACGATAAACATAGGATTTCTCCAAATTTTATAAAATTTTAGGTTTTTTATTTTTGTTATGTTGGTAGAATGCAAATACATCGTTTGGTATCTATTCAAAACGATAAACATAGGATTTCACCAAATTTTATAAAATTTTAGGTTTTTTATTTTTGTTATGTTAGTAGGATGTAAATACATCGTTTGGTATCTATTCAAAACGATAAACATAGGATTTCACCAAATTTTATAAAATTTTAGGTTTTTTATTTTTGTTATGTTGGTAGAATGTAAATACATCGTTTGGTATCCATTCAAAACGCTAAACATAGGATTTCTCCAAATTTTATAAAATTTTAGGTTTTTTATTTTTGTTATGTTGGTAGGATGTAAATACATAGTTTGGTATCCATTCAAAACGATAAACATAGGATTTCACCAAATTTTATAAAATTTTAGGTTTTTTATTTTTGTTATGTTGGTAGAATGTAAATACATCGTTTGGTATTAATTCAAAACGATAAACATAGG
The DNA here is from genome assembly GCA_023213315.1 of Euborellia annulipes. Taxonomy (NCBI): domain Eukaryota; kingdom Metazoa; phylum Arthropoda; class Insecta; order Dermaptera; family Anisolabididae; genus Euborellia; species Euborellia annulipes. The sequence goes on from JAKCPI010010314.1 coordinate 18,436, forward strand.
ATTTCACCAAATTTTATAAAATTTTAGGATTTTTATTTTTGTTATGTTGGTAGAATGTAAATACGTCATTTGGTATTAATTCAAAACGATAAACATAGGATTTCACCAAATTTTATAAAATTGTAGGTTTTTTATTTTTGTTATGTTAGTAGGATGTAAATACATCGTTTGGTATCTATTCAAAGGTATCTATTCATAAACATAGGATTTCTCCAAATTTTATAAAATTTTAGGTTTTTTATTTTTGTTATGTTAGTAGGATGTAAATACATCGTTTGGTATCTATTCAAAACGATAAACATAGGATTTCACCAAATTTTATAAAATTTTAGGTTTTTTATTTTTGTTATGTTGGTAGAATGTAAATACATCGTTTGGTATCCATTCAAAACGATAAACATAGGATTTCACCAAATTTTATGAAATTTTAGGATTTTTATTTTTGTTATGTTGGTAGAATGTAAATACATCGTTTAGTATCCATTCAAAACGATAAACATAGGATTTCACCAAATTTTATAAAATTTTAGGTTTTTTATTTTTGTTATGTTGGTAGCACTTCTTCTTATCACGATAATCAATTGTATTTCTATCTGAATGGATTTATCCTAAAAATTGTTATTCCATTAGGGATGAAAATTACTAATATTAATATATATGTTCCTAGATGACGTCATCAGGGAGCAAAATAGTCAAAATTGTCTTTTCGCCATGTTAAAGATAGGACAAATTTGAAATTTTGAATGCCTCTCAAAAAGTCACTTTTGATCCAAAATGAAATTTTATATCAAAGGTATCGGGTTTTTGATAGTATCTATTTGTATTTTAAATTTCATCCAAATCGGTCCAGCAGGGAAACCTGTAGCTTTGTCTAAAAATTTGAAAATTGAAGAAAAGAATGAAAAAAAGAAAAAGAAAAAAAAAAGGAAAAATAAGAGACTAACTTTTGACCTTCCGAAATCGGCAAAATCTCAACTTTGAGCCTCTGCCATTCTGTTTGGGGACTGGAATTTTTTTTTGAATTTGTGCTCAAAATAATCCTTATTTATTCTAGTTTAATATAAAAAAAAATTTGGCTCCGATATCTTAAAAACTTTTTGAGATATTCGCCCAGAAAGAGAAAAGTTTCTCAAAAAAATTTTTTCACGTCCCTATCTTTTATTAAGGATTTAAAATCATTCTTGATAATATAGTCTAGGGACGACTCGTCCATCTAAATGCAATGGGCCATTGGCATCTATTGGAATGTCAACTAAATGGTAGTATTAAGAGTTTCTTTGCTTTCTTTTGCTTTTCACATGCTCGGCGACGAGTCGCTCCCGCGACTCTTGATTTAAAAAATTTTGTTTTTAAAAGAATTTCCAATAAAATAGATAGATAAAAACTGAAAGGTTATATTAAAATTTTAGAAATTTGGCATTAAGTTGCGCGTCTTGAAAACCGTTAGTAGCCGATTGAGAAGCTGGTTACTCTAGGCGGCAAGAGATGGCGTTAGTTCTGCCCATAGGGAACCAAGCATTTTATTCCATTTCATTTGAAAGGTTCCAGCTAATTAATTAAGGGTAAAAAATTAATTATTTTTTTTAACACAATGAATACTAATTTAATTAACTATAAGATATAGAGCAAATTTTTAAAAAATATCTTTTATTTAATGTGATTAAGCTAAAAAAAAAAAAATTTCAACAATTCGACATTTTTGTTTTTGTTTTATTTAAATTGTAATTATTTATTAAAATTATATGGATTTGTTTTAAATTTAAGATATTTCATATTAAATGTTTAATAAATTACAGTATCGTTAAGATAGATTAGAATAGGTCTTTGTAAGAAGAAACATGCGCAGTATACTTGAAATAAGAACCCAAAATGGCACAACAATTATACATAGGGCCGGTACCTTCAGCTCTAATTAAATATTAGTCGCAAGAGGTTTACTTGGCATGGAGTTAGTTGCAGGTGGAGAGGTGCCAATTTAGGAATAAATAAATAAAATTTATTATCAGGAATTTTTATTGACGACCAATTGCGGCAAATTGGTTTCGCTTAATTATAACCATCATCAGGTCTGCAATTTATAAAATTAATTCATAAAATATGGTAAATTGCATTTCTACCTGCAACTAACTCCATGCCAATTAAACCCCTAGTTAGGTTAATGATATTATTAAATAAGAGTCCAGATCGTAGTTAGCTATAATCCAAAGTTCGGTATTAGGCTTAACTAAGGAGTGAAATTAGAAACATAAGCCTTTGTTTACTTATTTTTACAATTTTATTTATTTTTTTTAGAAATTTTTAAATTTTTGTTAATTGACTTTAATTAAGTTATTATATACTTCAGATAGCTAATTATATGTGAAAAAACTCATTTTTTTTAACTCGAAGGTAAATCATGTTCTTGTTTACTCTATCGGTCGGATAAGTTTGCTAGTTGACTAGAATTGAAGCAACCGGCGGTTAGTTTCTATTAATTAGATTAGAATGTCTTTGATACTATTGATATTTAGAATTTCTATCCAACTATTCACCAGTTTTTGAATAATAGATAAAAATGAATTTTAATTGTCAAATAAAGAAAAAAAAAAATTTGTAATCGAGAGAAAGGATGTGAACGAGAAATTAAACATTTTTACCTTTTTTTTTTTTTTTTGCGCGCAAGTGTTAATTTGAAACCATTTTGGTTTTATTTTACGGAAATATAATCCTCTCTCTTTCACTTTGATGCATACACACACACACACACCGACTGATATAGTCAATTATATTCGCTTATAATTGTGCTTAACCAATCTGAACAAATGGGTGCGAGTGAGCAAGGGGATGGAAAGGAGAAGGGGGGTTTTTAATTCTCGCAATCTGATTTTAATATTTCACCGGACATTTGAGTATCAAATGAATTTACCAGCCAAGGAATGCATTTCAATGAGTTTTGTTCGTAAACATAAAAAATCTGGTGTAACTGGTCGCACAGCGCACAAATTTTTCTTACATTTGGTAATTGAAAGTTGTATGTGAGGGTAGCGTATCATGTTTATTAAGCCCGATTTGTATTTTTATTACTAATTGCGGCACAAGATAAAAACAAGGTGGGCCCGAGACAGCTGGAGGCTCTCCATTGGAAAAGGAAAAAAAGGATTATTTCTTTTATTAAGATTTTTCAAATAATTTTCAGGTTTTTTTGTATTTAAATTAATATTTTAACCAGTATTCTAAATTTCAAGTTTAATTTTTTATTTTGCGAATTCGGATTTAAAAAAAAATAAATAAATTTATAAGAATTAATAAAAATAAATTAAAAAAAAAAGGGCTAATAGGGGATCTGATAATACCGGCTGTTAGACTAGCCTGCCATCTATTGAAAGAATACTGAACTAATTTGACATTTAATTTTTAAATAAATCATCTAAACTTACTTTAAATTTTTCTTAATTAATATGTGATTAATAATAACAATAAATTCATTTTTAAATTAAAAAAAAAAAATTAACATTATTCTAACAGTTTTTTTTTTTTATTTGCTTGATGACAAAAAAATAAATTTTCATATTTTTTTAATAAATCATTAAAAAAATTATAACTTTCTGTTACAATAATCCCCTTTTGAATTTAAATCATTAAAAAAAAACCACATTGAAAAATTTCTTATAATAGTGGAGTTTTTTTTTAAAGTACGGCACCTCCTTACCTCCCCCTTAGACTGTATGTTTTTTATTGGAAAGGCCAAACGCCCCATGACCCCCGGGAATATAACCCACGATCTCCAGCCTATATATTCTCATTCATTTAAATTCAAACTTTTTATTAACAAAATAATTATTTTAAAAAAAAAATTTGCTTCAAATAAAAAAATAAAGGTGTTGCAGATTTATTTATTTTTTAAAACAGACAAAAGAAAGTTTTATAATAAAAGTTATTTTTTTTTGAATATAATATAATGAAAAAGTTAGAAAACTAACTTAATTTTTCAATTTAATCGTCCATACGAAAGAAAGAAAGAAAAGGATGAATGAAAAGAGAGAGGGAGGGGGAGGGGGGACAGGCAGACAATAATAAAAGAAATTTATTATTCCTATTTATTATTAAAGTCAAGTCGAATTGTCTAAGCTGCTAAAATATTATATTTAAAGGGTTGTTATTTTCAAATGAATATACATGTTCAACGATATATGAAAATAAAAATTATCACACATGTTTTAGAAAAAAAAAAAAATCTGGTGGTGTGGTCGCACAACACTTAAGGGGCTTCAGGAGGCCACATTGAATATTAATATTTTATGTATTATATTAAAACAAAAACGAACTAAATAGTTGACCAATCTTGCAAGAGATGGCAGGATTGTCTAACATCCGGTATAGTCACTCTATTAACATAAACTGACCACGAGGATAAAATTCGCCATTTTGTTTCCATTTTTTTGGCGAGAAAACAAATTCCTCATAGGAAATGAATATACCGTATAAACAAGATGTTCTAACCTATCTAATTACACAGGCCTGCGAAGATTTTGCGGCATGAGATATTTTAACGCAGATAAGTCAAGTCAAATCCCCTGATAACGAAAATGTTATTAGTTTTTGCGTATCACGTACAGTTTTTGCACAATTCTATTTTTAACACAAAAACGAGAGCGTGCGGTCCACCATGCGTATGCGTATATGTATGTTGTATTTGCTCATAAAACTGAGATTAATAAAACAATTTGTTAAAGCTTTGGACAAAAATGGCCCCTGTTACCAATATATTGCTAAAAAATTTCCGTTACTGTCGGAGGCAAAGGTGAAGGAAGGCGTTTTTAATGGCCCACAGATTCGCAAACTTATTAAGGATGTTACTTTTAAAAACTGCATGTCTGATATGGAACTTCAAGCTTGGGAATCATACAATGACGTCATCGAGAAGTTTCTGGGTAATGTTAAAGATGATCAATATGAGGAAATTGTAAAAACTATGCTCAAAAAGTTCAGGGGACTGGGATGTAATATAAGCTTGAAGTTACACTCCCTCCACTCTCATCTTGAACATTTCCCAGAGAATTTAGGAGCACAGAGTGAAGAACATGGTGAGATCAAGACATAAAAGAGATGGAAACGAGGTACCAGGGTCGATGGGATGTCGCCATGATGGCCGACTACTGTTGGTGTTTGGTGAGAGAAAATCCTCGCCAGGATCACAAACGCCAATCAACTCAGCGTTCATTTCTTGCTAAGAGGAGGAGAAAATAGCTCTTAGGGTATGTTAGTAATTCCTTATTTATTTTGAACTATTTTAACTGTACAATCGATGTCATCAAACCTCTGTAGTTTTTTTTTAAGGAAATTTATTATGGTTTTTACATATAATTTAATTTTCATTTCAACATGGCAAAAAAACCTTACGTGATACGAAAAAACTGTTAACATATTTGAATTCAAAACACCAAAATTAGGTTTAGAGACCTCTTAAACCCCGTGCAGCAGAAAAAAATTTAAATTCGCAGGCCTGTGTTATCTATGGTTCTAATCTCTATTTCAAAATTGACAAATATTTGACATTATCATTAAAGTTTTTACTTTCTCTTACCTATGTATATATGTAATATATATATATAGAGAAAGTATTGGATTCATGTCAAAAATTCGATGTCGAGATTTTGATGGATCTTCACGTTTTGAGGTCCCCTGAATCCAAAAAAGTGGTTTTCGCGACATGGTCTGTCTGTGTGTGTGTCTGTGTGTGTGTCTGTGTGTGTGTCTGTGTGTGTGTGTTCAATTTTAAGCATGAAGGAATTGAGCTAGGAGGTTGAAATTTTATATTTAAGTTAAATACCTCCCGGGACCGGAAAAATAAGCTTTTAATCAAAATCGGCGAAAGAGTACTAGTACTTTACTGATGTACTTTTTCAGTTTTTTTCGATTTTCTCAAAATTCGCTCTAACGATTTTGATTAAAATTCAAAAATCAATTATTTTTTAGATGCTCTTTCAAATGTATATTCTCGTTTTGCCCTCAAAATTGTTTGAAGCACACTTTACTCTTATGCTTCATAGGAAAGATAGGAGAAATGGTTGCCATGGTAACAAAATATAAATATTTTCCCATACTTATAAATTTTACATCTGAATTCAAATATTCCCTACTGCCGGGAATTAAATACATGTCGACACAAAAAATCTGGTGTGACAAGCACAGTGCACAACTTTCGATTACCGAAGGTAAGAGAAAGTTCTGTGCTGTGCGCCAGTCACACCAGATTTTATTTAATAATAACATATTGTTTACGCTTTCCGCCTCCTAAATTAGTTCAGTCGAGTTAAAGAGAGGGCCAGATACGCCGTCCTAGAGCGGAATGTCTTATCTCTTTGTCTTGACTGTGCTTTGACTCATCCTCTGGGCGCTTCAGGTGTCTCTCGTTCACTTGCTTTCTTGATTTGCTCGACGCCGGGTCTTTAGGGCCACATGACTTTGGGACGGCTTCTTTAAAGAGGCCACATGTTTTTGATTAAAGGTGAAATCAACCACCGATTCCATCATGTTTTGTGAGAGATTTCTTTAGAGAAATCATTTTTTAGAAGAATCAAAATCACTGGTATGTTTTTACCTCTTTTTTCTTTTATTTTATCCTTATTAGATTATTGGAATTTTTATTAATTGATTTTTTTAATCAATTCTCGTCTCTTTTAGAAATTATCCAAGTATTTTGTAGAGATAATTCTCAGTAGACCCCCCGATGATAGTGGAGCCTTTAGAGGCGCTGCGGATGATTTTGGACCCAAAGTTGAATCTTTTACATGGTAAATTATAGGCATAATTAGAAACAAAATGGCCGATTTTGCTTTCGACCAATCAGCATCTAGCTTATTGTGACGTAACGGTTGAGCCCGTTAACGATCAAGACAGGTTAACGTCCAAGCGGTAACATCAAAATGCAACATAGACTCACATATTTTTAAAATTGAAATTTATTAGAGAAATTTAATATTTAAAGCATAAATAAATAATTTAAATAATTAGTGATTTTTAGTTTGTTTAATTACAATTTTAGGATTCTTTTTGATTTTAGATAATCTATTTATATAATTTGCTAATGTCCGTCTGTCTGTCCATCTGTCTGTCACACTCTATTCGGGCAACTCCTGGTGGGAATTTTGAAATGAAATAGAGAAATATTTATGTATTCTTTGCATTTGTGTATTCTATGAATGTAAACAAATCCTCAAGCAAGCACTGGATTGGAATATAGTAAAAAAAATTTTCATTACTATATTCCAATTCAGTGCCTGCTTGAGAATTTATTTACATTCATAGAATACACAAATGCAAAGAATATATAAATATTTCTCTATACATTTCCTACAGGAGAAATCGTAACTTTAAGAATTAATAACTCAAAAGGTCCTCTTTATTTTTTGGATTTTCAAAAAAAAATATTTTTTTTAGATTAATCACATTAAATAAAATAAATTTTTAAAAAATTTGTTGTATATCTTGTAGATGATTAAATTAGTAATTATTGTGTTAAAAAATAATTAATTTGTTGCCTTTAATTAATTATTCTGAAAACCTTCAATGGGAATAACTAACGCCATCTCTTGCCACCAAGAGTAATCAGCTTCTAAATCGGCTATTAACGGTAATTAAATAATGACTATAACAGCCGGTATTATCAGATCACTTATAAGCCTATAATTTTATGCAGTTATAAATGAAACTATAGATTAAATAGAGAGATAGCGACGTACGCAATCCTCTCCAACCACACAAACTCTAATAATTTTGTTAATTAAAAATAATTTTGTTTATTATTTTTATCAGAGAGCTTCCCCCTTTAACGCCCGTAATTTATAATTTCCCTTTTGACTTTTTTAAAATAAATCTTCATTTCAAGGGTATTGAATAATCCCCCCCCCCGCCCTCTCGTTGGATGGGTGAGATTAACGAGCATGAGCGTTTTGATTTCTCCTGTCAATTCATTCATCTGTCTGTCTGTCTGTCTGTCAGTCGTCAAAAAAAAGGCAATTGGAAATTATTAGATTTTTAAAACCAACTTGACTTTTTATTCTCTTCCCTTGTCAGCGTTTTTTTTTTTTTTTTTTTTTTTGTTCATCCTCTTTTCACTGATTAATACTGTAGTATATTTTTTTAAGCAATGATAAAATCCTACTAAAATTTCATTTCTTATGAGAAAAAATGAATTTGTATTATTACTAGCCGCTCCGCTCGCTTTGGATAGCCAGGGGGTATGATCTTAACATGGATTCTATAAGATTTTAAAGTGAAACTTTTATTTAATCCCCTCACATTTTTTCGCTCTTCTATCAGCATGTCGCGTTGCAGGCCGTGACGTTACAGAGCCATGACGACAAAATTAGGAAAGTTGAAATTTAATATATATGACGAATTATAAAAAAATAATTGTGAGATTTAATTATTCAATTTTTAAATTGATAAAATATAATTTTTAAAATAATTTAAAATGATTCAAATCTTCAATTACTAAATAAATATTGTTCTCAGTCTTTAACATGCGTCAATTGATTTCCCATTTTCCAATTATTAAGTTAAGATTGAAAACGCGATTTTAATTACCTTGTTATATATAAAGCCCCATGAGAGTGCAAGAAGATAAGGAATTATACCTGGAAATTTTTTTTATACATCAAATAAAAACGAGTCAATGTTTGTGAAAAGTTTATATTATTTATTTAAAATATAATGACAATAGTTAATTTTAATTATATCAAGTTACACTGAGTGAAGTGATCAAATTAGCACCCAACCCTTTCCCCCCTTGTGCGGCGATGTGTGGATTGGAAGAAAAGAGAGTAGGGGGAATGTTCCTCTCCTTGTCCATGGAAAGGAACCTAAAAAAAAGAAGAAGCGGAGATTAGTTAAAAGAAAAGTGAATTAAAATAACAAAATAATGAATTTTTAACTTACAAAAAAATCAAAATTTCTTCTTAATAAGAAACAATTAAAATATAAATTCCATAAGGTGAACCCCCACCCCAATGGAGGGGAAGCGTCTGGGCGAAGGGGAAGCCAAGTCACGAGGAGAGGAGGAGACGCTCGTGAGCAGCCGAAAGAGACGCAACATCGAAAAGTCCGCAAGAGTATAATTTTAAAGTGTGCGTTTTTCTATCAATATTAAAACGCGACCAATTGTTGAAGTGGTCCTGAGATAGATCACAACACCTGCAATCAAAGAAAACAGAAAGAAGAGGCGAGCAATCTCCATCGCACAATCACCTCTAATTACCTGAGCAGCAGCGGCAAGGCGGCTCCAATTCCGCAACATTCAAAATTAATCAACGTTCTCAATAACCAGCTAAGTTGTCCGTATTTGCCCCTGTGTTCCCCAGTGTGATTCCATAAAAAAAGCGCTTAAATAAAATTACAAAGGTTCAAAATATTATATGATCATATATCGAACTCACGTAAATTATTAATCAAATCTCACGTGACGATATACAAACTCTTAAAATAAATTAATAAAAAGAATAGTAATTAACTTTCCCTTAGTCTAAGCCTAGATATAAGTTTATTTGAAATCAGAATACAGCAAATGCTAAATAAATATAGCAAAAAGTATATTTAATAATTAATAAAAAAAATCTTTGTATAAATGAAATGCAAACCACTCATTGCTCATTTAATTAATCATAATCAAACTAATTAAAGCGAAGCAGATAACTTATTAAATCTTTATTAACAAAATTCTTATCTCTTTTATTTTCAACACCTTTTATTAACAATTTCAGGTACAGGCTAAGTTGAGTTGCACGTAATAAAATTAATAAAAAGCACACACCCCCGTATATAGATCCCAACCTTAATTGAATAATTTTCTGAAAATTTTCAGTTAAACGCCTACGATCAGAAAAAAAGTTTCACTGGCTTCGTGGTTTCTTAAAACCACACAATTTTTTTTTTTTGTTCATGATAAATTTTATAAAGGATGTTCCAATAAGAATGCCTATTTTGAGTTTTAAATAAAACATACTGTATATAGAATGCGCGTCCAAAAATCGTAACACTGTTCTAATCTATCTTAATGATACTGTAATTTATTAATCATTTTATATGAATTTTGATGATTGGGAAAGCCTGGTGCAGATAAATGAAAATGCTGGAGGTACTTTCAGGCCAAATTTTAATACCACTATACAGTCGACGTTTCGGGGAACTGAACGCCTCCCTTCATCAGTGGTTTTAAATAATGAACCCTCTCTGGCGTTGAATTTCGACTTAAATCGTTGTGAGTTTGTTTATATAAATTTGTGGCTATAAAACACCCCCAAAGAAAAAAGAAAGGCGTTAAATTGCACGATCTGGGCGGCCAATGCCAATTTAAAAAACTTGAAAATAAACTAATTCCCGAGTGGTTTCAAATAAAGTACCACATAAGTTTGATCTATTTTGTTCTACTATTGAAATTGACATAAAAAATGACCCAGAAATATCAAATTTCAGATCCCTAAGTCATTTTAAAATAGACCAATTCACATGAGGTTTCAAATAAAGTACCACATTAATTTGGTCTATTTTGTTCTACTTTTCATACAATTGTTATCATCAAAAATAACCGGTAAATATCAAATTTCACAATACTAGCTCATCAGGAAGTGTCTTAAATATTGACTTAAAGTTGGTGACCTTGAAATTAAATAAAACAGTAACGTTTCGGCAAGGACCTGCTCTGCCTTCAAAGTTCAGTCCACAGCCCCCTACCATTTATTACAGTCCATTCTACAAGGTTCATCCGTTATGAATTTTATTTTAATTAAATTTTTACAACCTCAATACCTAAGAGGATGTTTAATATTTGCATACGCTCTAATTTAACATCATTAATCAAAAGCATTGAATTATTAAACAGCATAGAGAAAGAGAGAGAATTTTTTTTTTTTTTCAACACCAAATTTATTTATCGTTGAATAAATCAAGAGAGCAGTGATTTGTTTTTTATTAGCCCACTCTCTGTTTGCGTGTTGTTGTTGTTGTTGTTGTTGTCTTGTCAGAGGAATGAATGAGGCAAATACTACTACTACACTCTCCCTCACTCTTGAACGATGGATGATAAATAAAAAAGTAGACAAAGCCACTTGAAGTGAGTGAAGAGGGGAGGTGGAGGGGGAGGGGGAAAGACAAAGACAACAACAACAACAACACTTTGACATCTCACTCTCAAAATGCTTACTGGACGCCTTTTTTCGTTTCTGTGGTCATCTTTATCTTATGATTTGTTTTTTTTTTTTTCACTACTTTGTGACGATTTATTATAAAAGGGTAAGGGGTGGGGGAGGATTAGAGAGAAAAAAAACAACAGCAAGTGATTAAAAATCATTTTTCAATATTGTTTTATACATAATAAGATAGTACAGTAAAGAATTCATTTTTTTTAAAATATATTTTATACAAAACTCATTAAAATTCGTTAAGTAGTTTCAGAGTTAATAGATTAAAATAATAATCAGATCTCATAATTATTATTTACCATAAATTAGTAAAAATTTCATTTAATATTTTATCAATAATGAAAATAAAAAAAGAAATTTAATAAAAATAATTGATATATAGAATAATAATTGTAAAATATAATATTTTATTTTCTAATTAATTACGTAATAATGGAAAATTTAATTATTTTAATTTATAATTTAAAACTTATTAACTACTCGACGGATTTTGATGGATATTTTTTTTTTTTTATAAATTTAGGTATGTTGTATAAAAAATTTTACAAAGCTTAGATTCTATTTTAGGGTGTTTAAATTATTATTCACTCTTAATTAAATAATGTCTTTAAGGAAAATAGCTGATCTCAATATGAAATATCAAAGAATTGTTTTTTTAAATTCGTTTAAATTTTTCATGTCAAAAATTTGATGTCGAGATTTTGATGGATATACACGTTTTGAAGCCCCCTGAATCCAAAAAAAATGGTTTTGTCTGCCGTGTGTGTGTAGTATGTGTGTGTTTCGGACGCAAATCGCGCCCTTCCTCACCGATTGTCCTGAGGAAGAGTGAAATTTGCATCCGAAACGTCGGCATCTGTCTGGCTTCAATTTAAAGCATGAAGGAATTGAGCTAGGAAGATGAAATTTTATATTTAAGTTAGTCACCCTTCTAGGGCGTGAAAATAAGCTTTTAATCAAAATCGGCCAAAGAGTACTAATACTTTACTGATGTACTTTTTCAGTTTTTTTCGATTTTCTCATAATTCGCTGCAACGATTTTGATTAAAATTCAAAAATCAATTATTTTTGAAATCCTCTTTAAAATGTATATTCTCATTTTGCCATTGAAATCTTCTGAAGACCACTTTACTTTTGTACTTCATAGGAAAGATAGGAGAAATGGTTGCTATGGTAATTTACATCTTGAATTCAAATGTACCGTAACTGTCAGAAACTAAATACATGTCAAACAGACATTAAATATTCAAAAATAGCCAAAGAACAAATATATTATTATTATCCCTAATCAATAATCAATCATTTTTTTTTTTTTGTCTATTAGTTGAATAGAAAGGATTAGATATCAATCTAAATGTATATTTGATGAAAAATAATCTAGATAGAAAGAAGTAATTGAATGCCATCAAATCTAATTAAGTAAGTAATTGAATGAAAAGGGTAATTAACGAGAGAGAAATATTATTCCATTTAATTTGCTCCGCCGATTCAAATACAGGGCGGGTCCACGGGAATAGGAACATACAAAACTTAGAATATTTTAGACATTATATTTTTTCTGGAAATAAGTGTCAAAATCACTCGCTTTAGAAGTTGTATGCTGTGCGACTAGTCACTCCAGATTTTCACCACGTACTACTAGGGTGTTGCCACCTTTTTTTTTGCATTGGTGATCAAAAGGCAAGAAAAAGTATATAGTGTCAAAATAAAGTGCCATTTATTTTGTTTTTCTTATTTACATTGCTTCCAAGTTGTATCAAATTATTCTCATAGCTAAACAATTGCACAGCATTTTTACAGTCTATATTTAAGTTAAAGTAAATAAGTAATTCATTTTTATAAGATTCAGAGACGCTTTGTTTCATTCGTCTCGCCATCACAGAAAAAACTCTCTCTGTGAATGCCATAGGCGCCTGAACTAGGGGGAGGGGGAGGGTACATTGCCCCCCCCCCCTGGAATCCTAGAGAGGCGGGCAATATGTCTTCTTTTATTCATTTATTTTTAAAAATAAAATCTTTTAATTTAAAAAAAAATTCAAAGAGTAAGAAATTCCTTTTTTTTTGAAATATTTTATATAGACCTTGTATTTCTAATTTAATATGAAATTAAAATAATAAAATTTAGATAACATGAAAACTTGCGACTTTAAAAAAAATAAAAATAAAAAAAAAGTAATTAAAGAAAATTAAAAATATTTATTTCCTTCAAATACTAAAAAAGGCAAAAAGAGATTTTATTAAAAAATTTTTTTAGGCTATATAAATTTTTTAAAATTTTAATTTTATAATCAAAATTTTTAAAAATTTGGTAGCTAGTGATAATATAAAAAAATTTTTTAGGCTATAAGGGAGCGTACAAGTATTACGAAACGCAATATTTGAAGATTTCCCCCCCCCCCCTCCCTCCATGTAACGCGCCGCAACATTTTTCTGGACCCCCCCCCCCCTCTAGACGTTACGTAACGCTCAAGTAGCCATTTTTATCTAAAAGTCACAGTTGCGCCAAGTATCGGAAAGTTGCTAAAATACCAGTTACGCAAGGCGTTGCTCAACCCCCCCCCCCCCCGCTTCCCCAAATTGCGTTAGGTAATACTTGTACGCTCCCTAACATATAGTAAATTTGTTTTATATCGTACTGTTTGAAGTAAATAAATATTTTTAATTTTCTTTAGTTATTTTTATTTTTTTGAAAGTAGGTTGCCCACCCTCCCTCTTCCCTGATTCTAATTCGTCCCGGCGCCCCTGGTGAATGCCGATGTGCCAGGAAAAATGAAATTTCTTTATACAAGTTTGAAAAATTTTATTAAATACTTGCTACTTGTAGAAAATTCCGTTTTACGTAAAAACACTTACGACTAAAGTGTTTTGAATCCCAGAAAAATCAAATCATGAGAAATAAAGTATTTTATTGTTCTCGTAAAGTATAGAGAATAATTACCCGAAATAACGTACAAAATACTTGATTATAAAGTACGGGTGGCAACCCATGGGAAAGATTTGCAACCTTTTTTTAAGAGAGGAGGGGGGGGGGGGGGGGGGGGGAAAGAGGAAAAAAAAAAAAGAAAAGAATAAGGGAAGAAGAAAATAAAAAAAAAAAAAAAGAAGAAAAAAAAGAAAAAAAATGGGGAAAGAAAAAAAAAGAAGGAGAGAAAGGGGGATTTTTTTTTAAAAAACCCCGAGACAAAGTATTTATTTTAAAAACCCTTTTTTAATTATTTTCACAAACCATAAAAGTTGAGAATTTTTTTTCTTGTTGTTGTTGTTGTTGTTGTGGTTGGTTTTAAGAGTGAGAAGAGATTGATCGATTTAAACAAAAGAGAGAAAATTTTCCAACCTCAGTTTTCGTCTCGAAAGGAATTTCCTACCTCCTACTACTCGTTTTTTCACTCCCCCCCCCCCCCCCCTCCACCCACATACATTGAACAAACAAGCAAGCGAAGCCATTGAGAGAGAAGTCAAGTTGAGAGAGAGAGTAACAGCTGGTCGAAAACAAAGAGGGGCTATTATTAACGGGGGCTTAAATCTCACCCCCCTCCCCCTCCCCCTCCCCCTCCTCCATCATGTCATCTTTCATTTGATGGATCACGCATTAAGAAAAAAAAAAAAAAATATAGAAAATGATCAAAGAATAAAAGAAAATGAGTCTCTAAGGGGAAATATAAAAAATATGAAACATAATTCTTTAAGGTAGGCTAGCGATATAAAAAATACTTCCCTTAAGAATATATACGGATACTTTATCAGAAATAAATCCTCTTTTTTTTTTCTTCGTTGTTGTTGATGAGAATAATATTTCTTAATAAAAACATATTATATTTTATATACACAATAGACGAACTCATTAAAATTCGTTAAGTAGTTTCAGAGTTAATAGATACAAGTGGAAATTAAAAAATTAAAATAATCAGATCTCATAATTATTTTTTTTTTACCATAAATTAGTTAAAATTTCATTTAATAAATTGGAAATTTAATAAAAATAATTAATATATAGAATAATAATTGTGAAATATAATATTTTATTTTCTAATTAATTACGTAATAATAGGAAATTTAATTGTTTCAATTCATAATTTATAACGTATTAACTACTCGACGGATTTTGATGGGAATATTTTTACTTTCTCTTATCTCTATATATAACATATATAGAGATATACACCTATGTTAATATATCGATAAAGTATTATGTCGACACGAAAAAATTGGTGTGACAAGCACAGTACACAACTTTCTCTTGCCGAAGGGTAAGACAAAGTTGTGTGTCGTGCAAGGGCGGATCTAGGAGTTTCTCGGGGAGGGGGGGTAATCTGGAGTGACTGGTCGCACAGCATACAATTTTTTCTTAATTTCAGTAATTTAAAGGCACATTTTGTACTTGATTGCCAGAATATAAATATAAATCAAATTTTTAAGTAATAATTTTTAAAATTTTACATTAAAAATAAATTTTTTTTCAAATCTCCGGGGGAGTGGTGGTAATTACCCCCTTTACCCCCTCCCCTTGTATCCGCCCTTGGTGCCGTGCGACCAGTCACGCCAGATTTTTATATTTCATTTTTATCTTTTAAAGAACAATCTTTTTTTTTTTATTGTTATTAAAAATAATTAAACTCATTTGCATGGTAATTTGCAAAACCACAGACCAACAAAAATAAAAATAATTATAATCTTTTTTTGTTGTTGTTGGTTGTTGCTGTTGTTTGCTGTTTAAACCAAATAAACATATATATATTTTTTTTTTTTTTTACTTAAATTATTATTATTTGAAATTTCCACCGTTTATTTTCCCGTTTGCATCAAGGCACACACCTCATGGTTTGAGGAGGGACTTTCTCAGCAATTTACAAATAAATAGAGTCGATGGCTAAATGAACAAAAAAGAAAGAAAGAAATTAAACGAATTTTAGAGTCCAATTCCATTCATCATCTTTCACCTTTTTTTTTTTTTTTATTAAACGAATTTTGGAGTCTCCAGCAAACCCTTGTGTAAATATTTATTTAATAATGAATTATTCACTCATTATTATCTAATAATTCATTTAATTCATTTTTTAGCTATTATTTATTTACAACTAGTTATATATAATTATCATTTAATAATCATTTAATTAATTAATTTATCTAATAATCTTTAAATATTTAGAATTATTATTATTATTTTATTTTTTTAATAATTAGTTAATAATTAATTATTTTTTTTTAAATAATAAAGTACAATAATAATAAAAATAAATTTTATTGTTGGGGACCTTTTTATTTTAATAAATATTTATTTAATAATTAATTTGCCCAATAGAGCGGAATCTTAAAAAATAATTAATTTTTCAATCATTATTATGTAATAATTTATTTAAACTTCATTATTATGCAATTTAAATTTTTTTTTTTTTTTAATTCTTTTTATTTGATAAAAAAAGAAAAGAAAGATTCATAAAAAAGTGAATCATTTTTTTTTTTTTTTTGTAGATCAGACGAAAATTGTCATAAAAAATAAAAAATAAAATAAAAAAAAGATTTTTAAAAAAATGCTTTTATTTAAATTGAACAAAAAGAGAGAAATAAGAAAGAAATAATTTAATTGTTCTTGTTAAAATTTTTAATATTTGACTTAAAATAAAAGCGTGGGGCGCTTCGAAGTGATTCGAGGCTCGCGCCCCACGCTTTTATTTTAAGTATAAATATTAAAAAATTTTAACAAAACAATTAAATTATTTCTTTCTTATTTCTCTCTTTTTAGTTCAATTTAAATAAAAGCATTTTTTAAAAATCTTTTTTATTTTATTTTTATTTTAAGCTTTTTAGTCTTTTAGTCTTATCAAAAATCATCAATATGATAAAGTACCACATTAGTTTGGCCTGTATTGATTTGGTTCAATTGAAAAATTATTCATTATCATAAAAAAATGACTCGTAAATATCAAAATTCAAAACTATAGTTAATAGGGCCTTATTTGCGTGAGGCTTCAAATAAAGTACCACATTAGTTTGGTCTATTTTGATCAAAACCACCATATAGTGGCGTCATCAAAAATGACTCTTAAGTATTACATTTCACACCTCTAGCCCATCGGGAAGTTTTTGAAATTACATTAATTCGCGAAGGGTTTCAAATAAAGTACCACATTAGTTTGGTCTATTTTGATCAAAACCACCATATAGTGGCGTCATCAAAAATGACCCTTAAGTATTACATTTCACACCTCTAGCCCATCGGGAAGTCTTTGAAATTACATTAATTCGCGAAGGGTTTCAAATAAAGTACCACATTAGTTTGGTCTATTTTGATCAAAACCACCATATAGTGGCGTCATCAAAAATGATTCTTAAGTATTACATTTCCACCTCTAGCCCATCGGGAAGTCTTTTGAAATTACATTAATTCGCGAAGGGTTTCAAATAAAGTACCACATTAGTTTGGTCCATTTTGGTAAAACCAAACTCACAATTTGCGTATCAAAAATGACTCTTAAATATAAATTTCACCTCTACTCATCGGGAAGTGTTTAAAAAGCATAAAGTTGTGCCTTGAAAGAGTAATTAAATAAAAATTTAAAAATAAAATTTAAACTTGAAGAAGTTTAAATGCAAACTAAAGAACTTTTTTTTTTTTTGTAAATAAAATCTGTTTTGTAACAAATCTCAAAAGCGATATCTTTATTCTAAATGAGAATATGATTTGGATAGCTGATTTAACTCAAACCACCCCCAACAAATAGCACCATTAAATAATTAATTATTTTTGTTGTTGTTTTATTCCCCAACACCTGTAAACTATATACTAATAAAAAAAAGAGAGATTAGACATTAAATTGCATTGTTTTTAAAATTGAAAACAAATAGATTGACATTGTTGTTGTTGTTGTTGTTGTTTTATATTTTAATTAACTTTCCCTTCCATTTCGTTTAATGGCCAGTTTGGGGTGCAATTAAATTTTTTATTAATATGTAAATCTATTAGATTTAATTAATAAACGTACAAATACAAACAAAAAAACAAATGAGGTGGTTAACTAACTGACAGAGGATAGGAGTGAGAGTATTTATTTATTTTTTTTAAACTATTAATTTGTGTTAAAAGATATTTTATAAAAGGAGCTCCAGGAGAGATCCCGTCGAAAGCGGGCGGCACGGTTTGTGAATGGATAAAAGATATAGCCACAGATAAAAATAATTAAAGATAAATTATCCATTTAATAAAAACACGAATCCCCCCCCCCCCCCCCGTTGTTTTATTCATATCTAATTTGTTTTTGAATTACAACCTATAATTTTATTTTATTTATTTTTTTTTAAATAATTAAATTCTAATATTCATTTCCATATCAATTATTTAAAATAAATGAATAGACAGAGGCAAGCAAGGTATAATCAATTTTATTAAAGAGCCGAAGCCTCAAATTGAGTCTTTTCTAGATGGAAATATTGTAAAAAGAATTAGTCCGCCGTCGCCGGGCTGAGCACCTAGTAGAGGGTTTCACCCTCCTGGACTTTTTCTTAAAGCAAGTCTCTAATAAATAAAGTTAATCAAATTTTAGCTTATTTTTCTTCAAATTAAAAAAAAAATCCGTCAAGTGGTTTGTTTAGTAGTCTTTTAAAGGAAAAATTAAAATAAAAAAAAAATTAAAATGAAAATTAATTCCGTAAAGTAGTTTCAGAGTCTAAATAAAATCGCTCAATTATTATTCTATTAATTAATTAGATAAATAAATTTTAATTAATTAAATAGATAAATAAATTTTAATTATTCAATTGTTTTGTGTAGAGAAGCTGATTTCAATCTAAAAGGCATCAAATGCTCAAAAAATAAAATAAAAAAATTCTCTCTAAATTATATCAATTAACATTTTGTTTTTTTGTTTTAGGTAATTGGATCTTCGATTTCTTCTTTCTTTAATGTATTAAAGGTAAAAATATCTTCTCAAATTGATTTTATATCTCTTATTAATTTGACGAATGTAGGTAGTTTTTAATTTGATTCTTATACGAGAGATTCTCTAAAATGATTTTTTTTTTTAAACAAAAATATCACCATCAAAAAAAAAAACCATAAAAATCCGTCATGTAGTTTCAGATTTCATGTGGATAAATTAAAAATTTAAACTAATTAAAAAGTATTATTTGTTTAATAATTAATTAAATGATAATACATTTTTTAATTGGTTATTGAAAAAAAAAGAAAAGCATTGTTGGTGTTATTATTATTATAATTGTGTCAATTTTTTTTTTTTTTTTTTTTTTTTTTATTTGAGGGAAAAGCCTAAATTACGGCATAAAAACCCTCAATAGCCTACAAAAAAAAACATTCCCCGTTTATTTACCCCTGGTGCATCGTGCACTGAGGCACGCACCAACCCCAATGTACCGGTATCTAGCTCTAGAGCCATCAACCCGGTTTCCTATGTTGGGAGTGAGAGGCCCTTCACCTCTCTACTCCCCAAAAATCAGTACCTGACGAGACTGGTCCTCCCTCCCTTCTTCATCCTTCAATCGTTTCAATTTGTTAAATTTAATATTATTTATATTAATTAATTATAAAATAAGAATTGTGAGAATTTATATTATTCTGAAACTAGTGAACGAATTTCGATGGGTTTTTAATGGAATGTTAATTTCTTATTGCGGGTTTTATATGACTAACAATTAATAAATAATTTAAAAAAAGAGAGGGTGACGTAAGATCCCTGGGAATGTGTCTCAGTTATTTTATTTTAATCAAATAATAAATTGAGATAGACAATAAGTTAAAACTTTTTCTTAACAATCCTTCATTTCACCCGGATTTTTTTTTTTATTTCAATTTCAATGATATTAATTTCTCCCTCTTGGATAAAGAAATAAATCAAAACACGAACACAGAAGGCGACAGAAAACATATTAAACAAAAGAGGGTGAGAAAAAAAAGAAAAAGTTTTAAACGAAATCAATAGTGAAAAATTATAAGTATTTCTTTGAAATTTATTTATTTTTTTAAATCTGGCATAATGATCGCACAGCACACAACTTTTTCTTACCTCCGGTTGTGTTCTGTGCTCATCACACCAGTTTTTTGCCATTTAGACCCCATCCCTATTGATACCCATCAAAATCCGTCAAGTAGTTTTAGATTTAATGCGTTTTAAAATAAAATAATTAAATCTCCTATTATTGAGTAAATAATTAGAAAATATTAAATTTCACAATTATTATTCTAAATTAATTAATTATTAAATTTTTATTTTTATTTTCATTATTAATAAAATGAAATTTTAACTAATTATCGTAAAAAATAATTGTGAGATCTAAAATATAATTTTAATTGTATAGTTCAATGAATTAACTCTGAAACTAGTTGACGGATTTTAGTCAATTTTTTTTTTTTTTAAATTTCTAAAGGATTTTCTAGCTGGTAATTTTAGACTTTAAAATAAATAAAGCTCTTCATATTTGTAATATAAATTAATTTGTTTAGAGAAGAAGTTGGTTTAAAATGAAATCTTTTTTTTTTTTTTTAATTACAACATGGCCACCAACAATTTAATATTTACACAATAAATCCATTTAAACAGACACTCTGCGTTAATTTTCATTTTATTTAATATGCTGATGATATTTTAGCATCTCTCTCCACACACACAAATGAGGTCTCTTTTCTAAATTTGTGTTCAAATTAAAACATCATAACAAGAAAATTAATTAAAGGGATCGTGCATGGGGATTTTAATTAGGAAATGAACGACATCGTGGATGAAGAGGATCTATTGCGTGCGCGTCAAGGGGTTCATAAAAATGAGATTTGAATTTATTTAACCTCTTTTTTTTTAAATTGTATCCTTTTCACTTTATTAATTTAAAAGATTCAGCCTTTATATGTTTCTGGCAACGTTTCGAAATATATTTAATATCTCATCTTCAGTTTGCATATAAATGTTAAATAAATTATTAATTTTCGATATATGATAAAATTAGATAGTTATTCTGTATATAAATTTTCTGAGATATTTACACTCTGGAGAAGCGTCATTTTTAAATTTTATTAAAAAAAGTATGTAAAAATAAATGTAAAATTTTAGGGGGAAGACAAATTTTATCAACGAAATTTATTTATTCTTAAGAAAATCTGTTAAAAAAAAAAAAAAAAAAAAAAAAAATTAATTATATAACAATTTTTATTATTTTTGGTTTGAGAGATTTAATAATTTTATTATTCAAATTAAGTAAAAATTGAATTAAATCTCACAATTATTATTTCATAATTAATCATATATATTAAATTTCAATTTTCGTTGATGTAGAGAAAGGACTGAGAAAGAGGGGAGGAGATACCAGTCCCGTCAGGGACTGATTTTTGGGGAGTAGAGAGGTGAAGGGCCTCTCACCCCCAACATTGGAACCGGGTTAATGGCAATTACGCTAGATACCGGTACTTGGGTTTGGTGCGTGCCTCTGTGCACGATGCACCAGGGGTAAATAACCGGGGAATGATTTTTTTGTAGGCTATTGAGGGTTTTTATGCCGTAATGCCGTTGATGTAGAAAAAAAGTATTTTAATTGGGGTTTAAAATTTGAGAGTTATTTATATAAAATTTAAATAAATGGATTTATGGCTGTAGAGTAGATGTTGAAGAAAAAAGAAAATGCAGCCATTGCAGTTTCCTTATTGAGAGCAGTCCACGGCCAACGTTTCGGTCCTAGGTTTTTTCATCATCAGAGGTGCTTTGAAGCCGTTTCTCAGAGTATATTATCCACTTGTTTCTTCTTCGATTCGAGAAGTCTTCTTGGAAGTTTGGCCAAATGTTTGGACAACCTAGTGCCAAAATGTTGGCCGAGGGCTGATCTCAATAAAGAAACTACATTGGCTGCATTTTCTTGTTTGTCTTTCTTCAACAAAAAAAAAAAAAAAATATTAATCATTTTTTTGGGCAACAATCACTAATATCCATATTATTATATTTGAGAAAATTTTAAAAATATTAAGTAGAGAATTAAATGCTCTATAATTGTTCTTCTATGAGGTTTTCCCATAAAATTGATAGTACAAAATTTGTTAATGTTTATAAGTAGGGTCCGACCGAAACAAGATATTCGGCCTCAACCTTAGTTTCGGCCGAAACTTGTATTTCCTATAAAAAATTTTTTTTTCATTTTACCTTTTTTTTTTGAATTTTTTTCCCTCCCGTGAAAATCATTTTACCTTTTTTTTTTTTTTTTTTGCATGCGAGTCTCATCCCATTCAGAGGCGTACCGAGGCAGTTGGGGGCCTGGGGCGGCACTAGAAGAGGGGGCCTTATATTGAATTTTTTTTTGGGGGGCTGCTCATCTTTAAATATCCCTCTTCTCCATACATAAAAATATTTTTAAAATACCGTATATTCCTGAACCCCAAGGGTCCCGGGGCCTCTCGAAGAGAAATTTTCATTAAATTTTGTTTTTACTTGTGCCCTGAGGGCCCCGGGGCCTCTCAAAGAGAAATTTTCATTAAATTTTGATTTTTTAACTAAATTTTTCGGTTTTTACTTGAACCCTGAGGGCCCCGGGGCCTCTCAAAGAGAAATTTTCATTAAATTTTGATTTTTTTAACTAAATTTTTTGGTTTTTATTTGAGCCCTGAGGGCCCCGGGGCCTCAAAAAGAGAAATTTTCATTAATTTTTTTTTTATAAATATATGGGGGCCTATGCCGGCTCGGGGCCTGGGGCGGACCGCCCCCCCCCTCGGTACGCCACTGATCCCATTTTTTCAGACTCTGGTTTCGGCCGGCCGAAAGTTTCGGCTACTCTTTGGCCGAAACCGAAACTACGGCCGAAACCATGATTTTTGGCCGAAACTGGCCGAAACCGTAACCGAAACCGAATATTCCGGTCGGTTCCTATTTATAAGTGAGAAAAGACAAAAAAGATTTTCAATAAAAAAAAAAAAAAAAAAAAAATAGACACGATTTTAACAAATTTTAAATTAGAGATAGCTATTCGATACACAATTTAACACTCTATAATTTTCATAATCTGAAGTAATTCGATCGGACTTGGAATTTGTGAGTTATTTATGAAAAAAGTCAAAAAAGTTGCTAGTTATAAATTAAGAATTTTCATATCAAATATTTTTGAGTTAATTTTCTTGAATGGGAATACAATTTTACATAATGCAATGTTTTGATTTGTATAAAGAATACAGAAAAATAAATAAAAATTTATTCTCTTTTTTTATTCTTATCTTAAGATAAGATTTTTTTTTTTGTTGGTCATGTTCCCCCCTCTTGTTGAGGTTATCCTAATCTCTCCCTCCCTTTTTGACCCTTCAATTTACCTTTCATTCTATTCATTCGTCATTTGATTAATGATACTTTAATCTGATTTCCTTAACGCCACTATTTCACGCCCCCCCGCCCCTAGCAAAAAAAAAAAAACGAACTTGATTGATTAAATAAACAACAAAAACTCATTAGTGACTTTTATTTGATAAATGTTTTTTGTTGTTGTTTTTGTTGTATTTAGGTGTCAGGTTTTAAAATAAACAAAGATTGTTGATTTTTTTTTTTTTTTTTTTTTTGACACTTCAATTATAATCTAATTTCATTTATAATTAGTATAATTGGATTGAGGGGATTTTGGACTAAAAGAGCTAGAAAAATTTATTGAAATAATGCGTAAAAAAAAGTTCTATGATGATCACAACAGTTTTTTTTTTCTTTAAATAAAAATATCACGTATTGATGAAATATTTTAATTTTCTAAAAGTTAAAAATTCTCTCAGGGACTAAAAGAGGTTTATTTCTCTTTTGCTTGTTGTTGTTGTTGTTGTTGTTGTCCATATTGTAACATTTCATTTTGACGTGATCTGAATTTACAAAAAAAAGAAAAGTCGAAATTTGAAATGTATATGAGACAAAGAAAGAGAAGAAGAAGAAGAAGAAGGGAATTGGATAAGAAGAAAAAAGGGGAGGGGGGAGGGGGGGTGTTAAGCCTTAAAGAGCGTCAAGGGATTTCACACTCTTCTATCTTTTTTTTTTTTTTTTTTTTTTTTTTAATTCAGTCAGAATTTTACGCATGCCGTAGTTATAAAATACGTAAATATTGAATCTTTATAGTCATTCTGAATTTAAATTGTGATAGATCAGTGGTTCCCAACCTTTTTTGACCCATCGCCCCTTTCTGGAGGTTGACTAACACCTATCGCCCCCCTTTACATTTTCATTGTATGCCTAATTTTAATTTGAGGTAAAGTGTAAATAATAAAGCAGTTTTATTATTTTAAACAATTTTATTACCGTAGGCCTATATACAGGGCCGCAGACAGACTTGACAGGCCCCGGAGCTACTTAGTAATACTTAGTAATACCCCCCCACAAAAAAAAAAAAAAAAAAAACTTAAAGTTTTTTTAGTCCGAAACTCCTCAAACTTAAGCTAATTTTTCGGCAAGGGTGCAGGATGGGGAAAAACAAAATAAGTTTTTTTTTAGTATATAAAAGGCTATTGTGGCCTTCATGCCAACAATTTTTTACACAGTTTTTGACACAACTTTTGAAATAGTTATTCATAGCTTACAATATTTATTTAAATAAAGTTATATAAAATTTTTTTCAAAATTTCCTAAACAAAGAGTTACAATAATTTAACGAGGCCAGATCCGGACTGGATTTCCTGGGGAATTTGTGGATATGGAAAATTTTTTGAAAATTAGCCACTGAAATCTGCGTTTTTGGCTATCCTGAGTCGTGAAAAAGACTAAACTTGATGAATGAGAAATAAAAAACTAAACTTGAATTGAGCTTAAAGGGCCAGGGCCCCCTGAGGAAAGAAAATTCAAGAAAATGATTTTTTTAATTGAAATTTTAAGATTTGAGCTTAAAGGGCCCGAGCCCTCCCATGAAAAAAATTTCAAAAATATGATTTTTTTAATTGAAATTTAGAATTTGAGCTAAAAGTTACGTTTCAATTCTAGATTGGAATTATCTTCAGACTATTTTATTTTTATGATAATATTTTGTCTTCTTCTATCCTGACCATCCTGTAAATTGATTTTTATTTTTTTAAATTTTAGTAAATAATTTTTCCCCCTTTGAATACTCATCGCCCCCCAATCGCCCCCCCGCTTATTTATCGCCCCCCTGAAAACCCAAATCGCCCCCTTGGGGGCGATCGCCCCCAGGTTGGGAACCACTGTGATAGATAAATCAACTATTTTTTTTTTTTTTTAGATGCTCTTTAAAAAATCTGGTGTGACTGGTCGCACAAGATTTTTCGTGTCGACATATATTTAGTTTCCGCCGATATATTAGAATTCAAGATGTACAATTTATAAGTGTGGGAAAGCCCTCGGGGTTTGGTGTAGAGGTTAGCGTGGTAACCTCGTATACCAAACGTCGCGGGTTCGGACCCCGGGCAGTCCGATGATTTTATTTAAGCCATTTGGATACCAAATGGCTTAAATAAGAATGCCTGGACCCCTAATATGTGTATATTATCAATAACGGATATCGTTTAAAGTCTTAAATG
The DNA here is from genome assembly GCA_023213315.1 of Euborellia annulipes. Lineage (NCBI taxonomy): Eukaryota > Metazoa > Arthropoda > Insecta > Dermaptera > Anisolabididae > Euborellia > Euborellia annulipes. The sequence continues at coordinate 44,086 of JAKCPI010010314.1, forward strand.
GCCTGAGTTGCCGAAAAGACCGTGTGAATGTGTGTGTGAGTGTGAGTGTGAATGAGAAAAAAAGTGTGAATGTTTAAAAAAAAAAAAAAAAAAAAAAAAAGTGTGGGAAAATATTTATATTTTGTTACCATGGCAACCATTTCTTCTGTCTTTTCAATGGAGTACAAGAGTAAAGTAGTCTTTAGAAGATTTCAACGGCAAAATGAGAATATACATTTTAAAGAGCATCTAAAAAATAATTGATTTTTGAATTGAAAAAAAAAATCGTTGGAGCAAATTTTGAGAAAATCGAAAAAAACTGAAAAAGTACTTGCACTCTTTAAGATATTGTTAAAAAGTTTTATGTTACGTCTCAGGTGAGTACGTAACTTAAATATAAAATTTCAACCTCCTAGCTCTTTTCGTTCTTGAGATATTTTATTCACAGTCAGACCATGTCGCGAAAACAACTTTTTTGGATTCAGCGGAGCTCAAAACGTGTATATCCATCAAAATCTCGACATCGAATTTTTGACATGAATCCAATACTTACTCTCTATATATATTAACATATATATAGAGGTAAGAGAAAGTAAAATGCAATGTAGAAACAATATTAGAATGGGAATAGATGTGTAGATAGATGATGAATTTGAGTACGCCAGGATTCAGATGGAGTGGTCTAGCGCCAAGACATCAACCAGGGGTTGGATAACACGGAAGGGTATTTATCCAAAGAGGGATAGGGAACTAGGGGGCAGTGGGGGGCATGTGCCCCGGGCGCAATTAAAGAAAGATTTACTAAAAAAAAAAAAAAAAAAGGTTAAAATGATATGAATTTTGTATAGAAAATTTTAAGGAGGGGCCGGAAAATTAAATTTTGCCCCCCTCCTAAAAAATAAATCTTCTAGTACCGGCCCTGTAGCTAGGGATGCATAAACCAAAAAGGGGCGTCGGCTGACTGCTGCGAGCGAAAAGTCTGGAAGCAGAATGAGTTTTAAAGCGTGGGACGCTTCCCTTATCCCGCCGCCGCGTTTCCGGTCAACTCTCCTAAAAGTCTATTCTCTATAAACAGGCGTTAACATTTTAAATTTGTTTTTATTTTTATTTTAATATTGTTTTGTCAGTGTTTTTTTAATTTTTTACATATTGTATTTTTATTGTTTTTCTTTTGAAGTTACGCTGTATTTTTTGGATATTTATGTATTTTGTAAATGTACTTATTGTGTGGCAAGGGATGGCCTAGCAGCCTATCTTAATAAAAAAAAAAAAAAACATTTTAAATCAACAAATGGGTGTTAAAAAGTAATGTAAAAACAATCAGCGTTAAAAAATCCTATTCAAAATCATTTCCTTGCTTCAAATAGCTATTCTGTAAACAAAAATTTAAAGCCAAAGAGTAAAAAATTAATGCAATGTCTAGGGCAGCGTTTTCCAAACTGTGAGGCGGCGCGGACTAGTCTAAGGGGAGGCGCGAATATTGGCCACAAGATCAATTTTCCAAATGATTGCTAGTTGTATAAATAAAATAATAAAATAATTTAGAAGATTCTGGGACGGAGTTTTTTATTAAAATAATAAATATGAATAAATAAAATATTTTTATATAAATTTATATTTTTTAGTATTAAAAATTTTTGTTTTAGTATTATTTTATTAAATATGTGGGGAAGGGGGCGTCATACGATTAAATATTCTTAAGGGAGGCGTTGTAACATAAAGTTTAGAAACCACTGGTCTAGGGGGTGGCATTAATATTTTAACATCGTGTTTAAAATAAAAATGACGTCCATAACCTAAAAAGTAAGGTTATGATTTTGATAGCTTTGAAATGCAACTAGCAACATGTTAACGTCACTGTTCAAACTTTCTTTAGAGAATATCATTTCTGATTGTTTTTACATTACTTTTTAACACCCATTTGTTTATTTTAAATTTTAACCTCTGCTTTTAGAGAATAGACCTGCTTGTGTGTGTGTGTGGTGTGCGCCCTTAACTTTTTATACATTTACAAAAATGAAATTTTGTATTTATTTAATGTGTACACGAGAGGGGGGTAAAGGGCAAATGCCCCCTAAAATGACGACCTTACTTTTGTTCTAATTTCACATTCTCTACCATTTGAGTTGGCTCTTCTTTTTTTTTTTTTTAGAGAAATTGGATAATACCATTTGTGTTGCTTTTTTCTCACTTTGAAAAACTAGAAAAGTGAATTGACAAGTTTTAGGAGTTCTCATATTACCGACGTCGCGTTCAACGAACGTGCAGAAAAGATAATTTCTTTTATATATCAAAAAAAAAAAAAAAGATCAAATTTTTATTGAGAGCCACTTGAAGCTGGCTGGCCGACTCCAGACTAAAATAGATAGCTTTATTTATTTTAAAGATTCCCTCCACAAATCAATACTCTATTCCAGGGCTCTCTGGAAAATTGAATTAAAATAAATAAAAGATTCTTTTTTTATTTGGGTCACCGATGGTGTGACTGGCGCACAGCACACAGTTGTGCACCGTGCTGGTCACACCAGATTTTTTTGTATCGAGATATATTTAGTTTCCCATAGCACCTTAGTTTCAAACTTGCATTTTAAATGTTGACTGCTTCAAATAAACTATGGTTATTTTTCAAAATTTTAATCTTATATTTGGACATTTTATACACAATATAGAATTGTAAATAAATACAAAATTTCATAAGAATTGGAAAAAAAAATTTAAATGCTTAAAAAGTTCTAAAGGGGACCCCCTTTTGAATCGAAATTAACATACAAATCCCCATATGCAGGTCAATTCTCTAAAAACAGACGTTAAAATTTAAAATAAACAAATGGGTGTTAAAAAGTAAAATTATAACATCAGCGTTAAAAAATGCTATTCTCTAAACCAAGTTTTAACAGTGACGTTAACATTTTATTTTTTTAGCAATAGGTGTTACGTTCCATTTGAGGATAGCTCTGTTTTCTGCTTGCGTTTTTACACACCTCGCACATGCGCATTACTAACTTGATTTGTAATTTTCATTCTTTCTGACACACCAGCTTTTTTTTTACTTTAAATTTATTCACTCGCCCTCGGGGCTTGGTGTATAGGTTAGCGTGCTAACCTCGTAAACCAAAAGTCGCGGGTTCGGACCCCAGGCAGTCCGATGATTTTATTTAAGCCATTTGAATACCAAATGGCTTAAATAAGAATGCCTGGATCTCTAATATGTATATTAATCTCTATAACGGATATCGTAAAAGTCTTAAATGGCCTAAGTTGCCGAAAAGACTCTGTGTATGTATGTGTGAATATGAGTGTGAATGAGAAAAAAGTGTGAGTGTTCTTAAAAAAAAAAAAAAAAAAAAAAAATATTCACTCGCTTAGCCGTAGGCCATTGGGCTAAACCCAGTTACAAAATAAAATATACATATAAAAATGATTATAAACAAAACAATATCAAAGCAAAATACAAAAACAAAGCAATAAAAAACAATAACAAGCAACATAAAATTACTATACTCCATCACGGATTAATTTTGCAGGCTTTGCAAAAATCATATATATTGTCTATTAGTTCGTGGGTTTTCAGGGGTAGCTACACCAGCGTTAAAAATGCTAGAATAGACCTAGTGGGGATTTAACATTGGATCTATAGAAGGAATATTTAAATCAAGCTCCTCATTGAAACAAAATGATTCGTTTATTCTGTCTGATGTAAAGGGAAAAGGGAGGAGCTCTACACTCGTCACTCCCATTCACTAATGGTTGCCTATCTACCAGGCGTCTTCATTTATATCTTCTGTTTTCTTTGTTATATCTTCTGCTTTCAATGCAATTTTATAAATTCTTTAATAATAATTATAAAAAAAATCTGGTGTGACTGGCGCACAGCACACAACTTTCTCTTACCCTTCGGTAAGAGAAAGTTGTGCACCGTGCTGGTCACACCAGATTTTTTGTGTCGAGATATATTTAGTTTCCGATAGCACCTTAGTTTCAAACTTGCATTTTAAATGTTGACTGCTTGAAATAAACTATGGTTATTTTTCAAAATTTTAATCTCATATTTGGACATTTTATACACAATATAGATTCGTAAATAAATACAAAATTTCATAAGAATTGGAAAAAAAAATTTTAAATGCCTAAAAAGTTCCAAAGGGGACCCCCTTTTGAATCGAAATTAACATACAAATCCCTATAGGAAATTAACATTAGGCCTATGAGAGAAGGCGGAGAGACAGACGATAATGTTTGCAAGTGAGAGAGAGAGAGATATATATGTTTTCTCCTAAGCAATTAAAGACACAAATAAAATAAAAATAAATGGGAATTTAAATAATAATTGATTTTTAATCTAATAAAAAGAAAAAGATTTAAATTCCGTTACCATGGCAACCATTTCTATCTTTCCTATGAAGAACAAGAGTAAAGTGGTCTTCAGAAGATTTCAACGGCAAAATGAGAATATACATTTTAAAGAGCATCTAAAAAATAATTGATTTACGAATTTTAAAAAAATCCTTGGAGGGAATTTTGAGAAAATCGAAAAAAACTGAAAAAGTACATCAGTAAAGTACTAGTACTTTTTGGCCGATTTTGTTCAAAAGCTTATTTTGAGATTCTTCAAAGGTACCTAAGTTAAATATAAAATTTCAATCCGCTAGCTCAACTCCTTCATGCTAAAAATCTGTCCACACACACATACACACACACACACACACAGACACACACACACACACACACACACACAGACCAATTTGCGGGACCCACTTTTTTGGACTCAGGGGACCTCAAAACATGTATATCCATCAAAATCTCGACAACGAATTTTTGACATGATCGCAATACTTTCTCTCTCTATATATTTCATATATAGGGTACGAGAAAGTAAAAATGGGTAACGAAGCTGGCCCCGCGCTTGGCGTACTTGGTAGCGCGCCTGCCTTGTATACCAAGGGTCGAGGGTTCAGATCCCAGGCAGTCCGATGCTTTTATTTAAGCTATTTGGATACAAAAAACTTAATAATTGGAAAATGGGAAATCAATAGACGCATGTTAAAAACTGAGAACAATATTTATTTAGTAATTGAAAATTTGAATCATTTTAAAAATTATATGTAAAAATTGAATAATTAAATCTCACAATTATTTTTTTATAATTCGTCATATATATATTAAATTTCCTATTTTTGTCGTCATGGCTTGTAGCGTCACGGCCTTTGACGTCACGGCTTGTAACGCCACATGCTGATAAAAGAGCGGAAAAATTTAAAACCATCAAATAAAAGTTTCACTTAAAAAAAAAAAAATTTATATCTTGAATTCTAATATATCGGCGGAAACTAAACATATGTCAACACAAAAAATATGGTATAACAAGCACAGTACAAAACTTTCTTTTTACCCTTGTGTGCTGTGTCACACCAGATATTTTTTTTTTTTGTGTTTAACATTAAATATTGAATATTTCCCTCAAATGGGGGATCAATTTTATTAAGTATGATATATATTAGAATAAAAAAAATATCAAATTGATTTAATTCTAATGTTATAGCTGAAACGTTGATTAAATACGTCATTACTAGTGGAAACAAAAACGCCTACAAAATATCTACTTTTTATTATCCATTTTATCATTCAGTTAATCAAAGACAATTTTTGCCTTGATAGAATTATTTCTATTTTCTTTTTTTTTTTTTTTATTCTATAGAAATTGAATTTTATTCACTTTTCTTTATTGAAAACGTATTATTTATAACAAAAAGTTTATTTTTCCTCTTGACTTCTCTCTTTTTTTTAAATAGCCTATATTAAGTATAAAAAAAAACATATTAGGAAAGGAAAAAAAATGAATAAAGGAATCGTTATCTCGAGAAAAAAAGTCTCTTATAAATTACATTCAATTTATTTGATCACTAGCTGTACGGCCCGTAAATGGGTGGGTTCATTCCTCTAAGGTCTGCGACTAATTGATTTTATTTATTTAAGGGAATTAGAAGATGCACTCTAAACTAAAGGAATTTTTTTTTTTAACAAATTAAATTCATAAGGGATCAATGTAACAGAAAATTATAATTTTTTTAAAGACTTACTAAAAAATTATGAAAATTAATTTTTCTTTGTAATCAAGCAAATATAGAAAAACAAACTGTTACAATAATTTAAATTTTTTTTTTTTTTAATTTAAAAATGAATTTATTGTTATTATTATTCACATATTAATTAAGAAAAAATTAGTTTACATGATTTGTAATTAAATAAACCGTTAAAATAGTCGAGCATTCTGCCGATAGGTGGCTGGACTGGTTATCTTACGGCATTATCAGATCACTTATAAGCCTATATTTTTATGCTTTTATAAATGATATATAATATTTATTAATATTAATTCGACCCTGTTATGCAATAGTGTGTCAAGCGCCAAAAAAATTAAAAATTGAGTTAAGCACGGAATATTGTTTCCAATGCTATAATTAATAGTATTTTTTTATGAAATATGTCCTAAAAAAATTTATATTTAATGTTACTTGCACAATTGACAAATAAAATTATATATATCCAATGAAAACAAAAAACTTTAATGTTAATTTTCTCAAAACTCGATAGCTGGCGCTTGATACACTAATGCAGTGGTTCCCAACCTTTTTTGACCCATCGCCCCTTTCTGGAGGTTGACTAACACCTATCGCCCCCCTTTACATTTTCATTGTATGCCTAATTTTAATTTGAAGTAAAATGTAAATAATAAAGCAATTTTATTATTTTAAACAATTTTATTACCGTAGGCCTATATACAGGGCTGCAGACAGACTTGACAGGCCCCGGGGCTACTTAGTAATACGCCCCCCCCAAAAAAAAAAAAAAAAAAAAAACTTAAAGTTTTTTTTTAGTATGTAAAAGGCTATTGTGGCCTTCATGCCAACACTTTTTTACACAGTTTTTGACACAACTTTTGAAATAGTTATACATACAGTAGCTTACAATATTTATTTAAATAAAGTTATAAAATTTTTTCAAAATTTCCTAAACAAAGTTTTAATTTATCGAGGCCAGATCCGGACAGAGGATTTCCGGGGAATCTGGGGGGTATGGAAAATTTTTTGAAAATTAGCCACTGAAATCTGCGTTTTTAGCTATCCTGAGTCGTGAAAAAGATCAAACTTGATTTGAGCTTAAAGGGCCCGGGCCCCCTGAGGAAAAAAAATTCAAGAAAATGATTTTTTTTGAAATTTAAGATTTGAGCTAAAAATGACGTTTCAATTCTAGATTGGAATTATCTTCAGACCATTTTATTTTTATGATAATATTTTGTCCTCTTCTATCCTGACCATCCTGTAAATAGGAGATTTTTCTCTTTGATTTTTATTTTTTAAATTTTAGTAAACTAATAATTTTTCTCCCTTTGAATACTCATCGCCCCCCGCTTATTTATCGCCCCCCTGAAAACCCAAATCGCCCCCTTGGGGGCGATCGCCCCAGGTTGGGAACCACTGCACTAATGCATAACAGGGTCCATATTATTATTTATATATATAGATACAGGTAAAAGAAAACAAAAAGGAATTAATAAATAATCGTCAATAAACACCAAGAGTGTGGGAGGGGGGGGGGGAGGGGGGGGGTGGATAATTTAATAATTCCAGGAATTGTCCACCGTGTGGCGGCGAGTCAACTCTGTAAACAAAACCACGAACATTTACGTGTCTGAACATGTATCTGAACTAATGCATGCATAAACAAAGAGGGGGGAGGGAGGGAGTCAGCCAATCGTGAGTGAATATAAAACCACAAATTAAAACAAAAAAATGGTTTAAAAATTTCAAACAACAACAAAAAAGAAGGGCTTTATTTTAATTTTTTATTAGAATCTCTTTTGCTGCATAATTCGAAAAAAAAAAAAAAAAAATTTAAGTAAGCTTAGATGATTTGTAATTAAAAAATTAATAATTATTTTTAAACACTCTAAATTCAACTTTGTAAAATTTCTTATACACCAGAAATTTATTTAAAAATAAAAAATACCCATCAAAATCCGTCAAGTAGTTTTCGAGTTAATACGTTTTAAATTATAAATTAAAATAATTAAATTTCCCATTATTACGTAATTAATTAGAAAATAAAATATTATATTTCACAATTATTATTCTATATATTAATTGTTTTTATTAAATTTTTTTTTCATTTTTTTTTTCCAATTTTCATTATTAATAAAATATTAAATGAAATTTTAACTAATTTATGGATAATTATATTTATTTTAAATTTTTCTTCTATTTCTGAAATAAGATCTTAATAATGAAAAATTTAATTTTCTATTTGTAAATGGCTTATTGAACACTCTGAAACTACATGACGGATTTTCATGGGGCGTTTTTTTTTTTATATATGGATAATAATTTGTGAATTTTGAAAAATCGAGATGGAATTTTTAATGAAAAATTTAACAGAAATGATTCTATGCATGAACTCTCTGAAACTACATGACGGATTTTCATGATTTTTTTTTTTTTTTTTCCAATGTTTAAAAAATTTCTCACCGACTTATTTTAGAAGTTTAAAAATAAAAAGAATTCTATTCACTTATTTATGTAGAGTGTGAAAAAAAAAAAATTCTAAAAGATAGAATTTTTAAAAAGGATATATATGCCTATTGGTTGTCTAATGAATAATTAATGCCATTTTATTTGATCTGCATACACACACACACACACACACACACACACACAATATGTCTGTCATCTCAGGCTTTAACTATGAATGAAATGCTCTAAGGCAAATACCAACTAGAGAGACTGTGAGGAGACAAAAGACTTGAGACGTATGCTTGCATGAATATCTCGCTCTCCAACCACCTCTATTGTGCAATGTTTAACGCCACCCCCCCCCCCCCCCTGAATATCATTATATATGCAATGCACTCAAGCATATTACGTTGGAATATATTCGATTTACATAATATTATAGAAGTTTACATTTACAACTGTTACTGCCCTCTACATGACAAATAAGAAGACATATGAGTGAGGGGAAAACGGGGGGGGGGGAGGATAGTAATAATAATTAGAGAGGAAAAGTTTGGCAATTTTCCGAATTTTTTACACATTTATTATAATTAATTAAAAAGAAAAGCAATGGCTGGGTGGCCTTTTAATTCAAGCGTGTAGAAGGTATCCATCTGTATTATTAATTAAATATAGATATTGAACAATCCAACCCTAATGGCCTCGAAGTAAAGAAGGGAATTAAACAAAAATAACTTTAAAATACTGGATAAATATTTATAAAAAGAAGTTTACTCGTATTCTTAGGGAGCGTACAAGTATTACGTAACGACCCCCCCCCCCCCATGTAACGCGTCGTAACATTTTTCTGGATTCCCCCTCCCCCTAGACGTTACGTAACGCTCAAGTGGTCATTTTTATCTAAAAGTCACAATTATGTTGCACAAAATATCGGAAAGTCGCTAAAATACCAGTTACGTAACGCGTTGTTCAACCCCCCCCCCCCTCCCCTTGTAACGCATAGTAACGTTTTACGAGACCCCCCTTACCCCCAAATTGCGTTACGCAATACTTGTACGCTCCCTAAACTAAGCATATTTTGTATACAATAGTACTAAAAAAAATTTCTTTAGATGGACCATCATCAGGACTAAAAATATAAAAATTTCTTATTTTCCGAGAAAGCCATCATAAGATGTTAAAATTTAAATTTTTAAGCCTAGAGTTTTGAAAGCCAAAACTGTTAGAACAAGCTCGATGATAGTTAGAAAATAAATCGAAACTATAAAAACTTTCAAATTGAGATTATTCCTTAAACTTTTTAGTTGAAAATAGTATTTAAAAAAATTCAATTTTTACTTTCTCTTACCTATGTATATATGTAATATATATATAGAGAGAAAGTATTGGATTCATGTCCAAAATTCGATGTCGAGATTTTGATGGATCTTCACGTTTTGAGGTCCCCCTGAATCCAAAAAGTGGTTTTCGCGACATGGTCTGTCTGTGGGTGGGTGGGTGTGTGGGTGGGTGTGTGGGTGTGTGTGTGTGTGTGTGTTCAATTTTAAGGATGAAGGAATTGAGCTACGAGGTTGAAATTCTATATTTAACTTAAACACCCCCGGGACCGGAAAAATAAGCTTTTAATCAAAATCGGCCAAAGATTACTAGTACTTTACTGATGTACTTTTTCAGTTTTTTTCGATTTTCTCAAAATTTGCTCCAACGATTTTTTTTTAAAATTCAAAAATCAATTATTTTTTAGGTGCTCTTTAAAATGTATATTCTCATTTTGCGATTGAAATCTTCTGAAGACCACTTTACTCTTGTATTTCATAGGGAAGATAGTAGAAATGGTTGCCATGGTAACAAAATATAAATATTTTCCATTACTAATAAATTTTACATCTGAATTCAAATGTTCCGTACTGTCGGAAACTAAATATATGTCGACACAAAAAATCTGGTGTGACAAGCACAGTACACATCTTTCGATTACCGAAGGTAAGAGAAAGTTGTGTGCTGTGCGCCAGTCACACCAGATTTTCTTCTTTAAGGTTGTTCGGACATTAAAGCACTTTGTTAGATTAAAAGCTAATTTTTTAATATGTTATTAATCACTATCAAATACGTATAAAATAAAATTTTGAAGCAGATCTGACACAGGGTTATCGTGTAATTAATTTTTAAAAAATTGAAATTTAACATGTGGCCTATGGGGAATATCGACGAAACGCACACATATCGAATTATATAGCCACTCCTGCAATAGGTAAAAAAACAAAAAAACTTACATTTTATCAATTCACTTCCGAGGGATACGTTAAAAATAAAATCAAAAGTTTCTGCCCAACGCTTTTAAAGATATTTTAACAAGAAAGTCAAAAAATTCTCCAAAATGACAGTCGCCAATATTTAAAAATAAAGAAGTCACGAGACTCAGACCAGTCTAGCAACGTCGCATAACATAATATTCATTTCTCGCTGTCACTTACATTTTTTTTTCAATTTGACGATATTTTTTCTCGCAAATGGTCCATTGTGTTTAAACTGATTTGCATTAATCATTGTAATATATTAAATAAAATAAAATTGAAGGCTTTTAAGATTTAAAATAGATAGTTGATGAATGCAATGTTGCCAGTTCTATATTACGTGAAATACTGCTCAAGTCAAAAGTCATTCATTTATTATTTTCGGTAATTAAATTATTAACTTAATACAATTATAAACTATGATTAGGTCACGACTAAATTATAATAAGCAATTTTGGCATTCAAATTTTTAATTTTATTTTAAAAAAAATTTAGATTCTATTATGACTTACGATGTACTATCCGAAGAACCTTAAATAGAATTTATTTATTTTTTTTTTTAAGGTGTAATCTATCTCCCTCGTCACTCTACGAGACTCAAGTGACCTCTCTTTCTCTCTCTCTGTTCTTGTTCATTTTATTTAAATATGTGCTTTGAATTAATAATGATCAACTTTTGTATATCAACACTCTAGAGAGGACTTATGCAAATACAAATGTCTCACAAAAAGACAGAGAGAAAAGAAAAAGACGGGAATAATCAACATCTCTTAATTGATCACGTTGGTTGGACTCGTTTTGTTTTTAGTACTAATTTCATTAAAAAAAAAAATAAATAAATAAATAAAAAACAAATGTCATGTCCAATTTAAGAAAAGAGATGACTTTTTATTAAATTTTCGCTATTAAGTACATTACACCTTAAAAAAAAAGAATTTATTCTTTGATAAAAAAAAATAAAAAATGAATTTTGTATTTTAAAATACTATTTTTAACCTAAAAAATTTAAGGAATAATTTCAATTTGAGTTTTTTTTTTATAAAGTTTTTACATTTTTGATTTATTTTCCGTGACGATCGTCAAGCTTGTTCTAACAGTTTCGGCTTAAAAATTTTCAACACCTGATGATAGGCTTTCACCGAAATAAAATATGAAATTTAATGTCTTATGGCAGTGGAGGTTTAATCAGGAAGCCGAAGGACACTTTGCAGCCAGGAGATTAAATAAAAAAAATATTTTATTTAATTTTTATTTGCTGGGGTTTTGCGGGTTTTTAACACACCAATTATTTGCCCTGATGGAGGTAGCGATAGACGACCGAAACGTTGGCAATAAAATTAAATTTTTTTATTTAATCTCCTGGCTGCAAAGTTACTTCGGCTTCTTGATTAAAATAAATTTTTTTATATGTTTAGACCTGATGATGGTCGATCTATAGGCAAAAACCTTTAAAAATTGAATCGAATTTGGAAAAAAAAAGTTCTTTGATATTCCATATTGAGATCAGCTATTTTCTTTAAAGACATTATTTAATTAAGAGTGAATAATAATTTTTTAAACATTCTAAAATAGGATCTTAAATCAGCTTTGTAAAAATTTTTATATAAAATAAATTTATTTTAAAAAATACCCGTCAAGTAGTTTTAGAGTTAATGTGTTTTAAATTAAAAATTAAAATAATTAAATATCCCATTATTACGTATTTACCTAATTACTACTTAATTACGTAATTATTAAGAAAATAAAATATTAACACGCATCATACGGGCACGGGTCATACTATTATATCAAATAACGCAGATGACAGATCACGTCAGCGAAAACCACTGAGTTTTTGTGATTCAGTTCAATTGGGACCTCGGTTAAAAACGAAATGAAGATCCCGGTGTATCAAGTTAAGGTTCTCAGTACATACGCTGTAGGTATATTTAAGGTTTTTGGACATGAATCCAATACCGGTACTTACTTTTCATATATGATATTACATCACTATCACATAGGTATAAAATAAAATTTTGAAGCAGATCTGACGCAAGGTTAAAGTGTAATTATTTTTGAAAAAATTGAAAATATAAATATTTTTTTTTGGGGAAATTCGGCAAACCACACATATCTAATTATATAGCCACCTCTCCAAAAATACAAAAACAAAAAACTTACATTTTATCAATTCACTTCCGAGGAATACGTTAAACATAAAATCAAAAGTTTCTGTCGAAGGCTTTTAAAGATATTTTAACAAGAAAGTCAAAAAATTCTCCAAAATGACAGTAGCCGATATTTAAAAAATGAGACTCAGACCAGTCTGGCAACGTCGCATAAAATAATACTCTTTTCTCGCTGTCAGTTACATTTTTTTTTTCCATTTTACGATATTTTTTCTCGCAAATCGTCCATTGTGTTTAAACTGATTTGCATTAATCATTGTAATATATTAAATAAAATAAAATTGAAGGCTTAGTTTAAAATAATCAGCTGATGAATGTAATGTTGCCAGATCTATATTATGTGAAAAACTGCTCAAGTCAAAAGTCATTCATTTATTATTTTTGTTAATTAAATTATTAACTTAATACACTTATAAACCATGATGATAGGTCACGACTAAATTATAATAAGGAATTTTGGCATTCAAATTTTTAATTTTATTTAAAAAGAAATTTTAATTCTATTATGACTTACGATGTACTATCCGAACAACCTTAAATAATCGAAGCTTTTGAATTGGGAAAGTTTTGCAACGTTTTTTTACTTTCTCTTACCTCTATATATATGTTAATATATAGAGAGAAAGTATTGGATTCATGTCAAAAATTCGATGTCGAGATTTTGATGGATCTTCACGTTTTGAGGCCCCCTGAATCCAAAAAAGTGGTTTTCGCGACATGGTCTGTCTGTGGGTGGGTGGGTGGGTGGGTGTGTGTTCAATTTTAGGGATGAAGGAATTGAGCTACGAGGTTGAAATTTTATATTTAAGTTAAACACCTCCCGGGACCGACAAAATGCTTTTAATCAAAATCGGCCCATGAGTACTAGTACTTTACTGATGTACTTTTTCAGTTTTTTCGATTTTCTCAAAATTCGCTCTAACGATTTTGATTAAAATTCAAAAATCAATTATTTTTTAGATGCTCTTTCAAATGTATATTCTCGTTTTGCCCTCAAAATTGTTTGAAGACCACTTTACTCTTGCACTCCATAGAAAAGATAGGAGAAATGGTTGCCATGGTAACAAAATATAAATATTTTCCCATACTTATAAATTTTACATCTGAATTCAAATATTCCCTACTGCCGGGAACTAAATACATGTCGACACAAAAAATCTGGTGTGACAAGCACAGTACACAACTTTCGATTACCGAAGGTAAGAGAAAGTTGTGTGCTGTGCGCCAGTCACACCAGATTTTTTTTTTTATATTTAATTACAACAGAAAAAAGAAAAATAATTTGACTTTTTAAATTCAATAACACAAACAAACTTACGACGTCCATTTTTTTTTAGTTAGTTATCTTGAGACCAATAATATTCATCGAAACATTTTTTTTTTAAAGAGACTGTACACATCGTTTAAATTAACGAATTTCGATATTTTAAAGAATAATCAGAAGTGTGTGCGAGGGAGAGAGAGAGAGAGAGAGGGGAAGGAAGGAATAATAAAGAAAGATTAAATGGAGAACTTAACGCTCTCTGCATTTCAACTTTTCCAATAACGAATGAACGAACTCCCCCCATACTCTTGGTTTTAAAATCGAGCTCTCTACTGCCTCCGTTTTTTTTTTTTTTTTACTGAATGCTTATTAGGCTTTCCAGGAAAGTGAGAGTATTTAAAAAAAGACAAGCATTAAGAAAGAAAGGGAAATATTAAATTGATTTAATTAAAATCTATATATAGTACCTCCCCCCACTCCCTTGGAGACTTGCCCGCCCACGGCGGACCCTCACCTTGGCCGATCAGGTCTTATTCTCTAAGCAAAAATTTTAACACCAAAGTGTTAACAATTAATGCCATAACGTAGTCTTAACGTCGTATTTAATGCATCCAAAATGGCGTCTTTAACCGAAAAGCAGAGTTAGTTTTATACACGATTTTGCAGTTTTATACAAAAATTGCGGATAAAACTTGTATAAAACGTATTAAACGTATAAAATGTATAAAACTTGGATGCGCATGCGCAAACCCGACGAGAAAGGAAGTTCAAATAAAATTTCATTTTTCCAATTATTATTATTTTGATTATATTATTCACTAAATAAAAAGCAAACAACATCTTCAATGCTTTAGAACATTATAAAATATGAAAAGTTTTTAAGCTGTTTTTTTCAGGGGGAGAGGGTTGGTTTTTTACAGTTTTATACCTTTTATACATCGGCCTAGTTTTATCCGGCAATAGTTTTATACATGTATAAAACCGTGTATTATACTCGGCGGGATAAAATTTGCCAACTCTGCTAAAAAGTAAGGTTATGATTTTGACAGCTTTGAGATAAAAGCAACACGCTGTTAAAACTAAAGCTTATTTTAACGCTGGTGTATCAGATAGGCCTATTAGATTGAAAATAACAAATCAAGTAAGTAATGCGCATGCGCAAAAGGTTATCGAGGTCTAAAAACACGAATAAGCCAGAAAACATAGCTCATATGAATCGTTAACACCTTAGGCTTATTTTAGAGATAAGATTGTATCATTTGTGAATGCTATTGCTAATTTTGTATTGTTTTTGTATTTAACGGAAAGCATTGGGTTGGTTTGTTATGTATGGATATTGTTTTTTTTTTTTTTGTTGTTTTTGAATGCTATTGCTATTATTGTATTGTTTTTGTATTCTATTGTAGAGTTTGGATGTAATTTTTTAAAGACAGTAACTGTGAAAGATTTACTTTTGTATAAATAATTTTGTATATATACTTCTAGAGCTGAATGGGGGCAACTTAACAGCCGACAAAATAAAAAAAAAAAAAAAAAAAACACCTTAGGGCCGGTCTTTTCATGTTTGGGTAGTTAGCGAAGTGTCTGTTAAAGTGCTTTTTTTGTAGTGCAGAAACCCCTTCATTTTTATTCTTATAGTAAAATATATGACATCCCATCATTTTATTTAAAAAAAGAAGTAGATATATTTGTTATTTTTATTTTGATTCAACTTATTTTATCAATAAAGTGATGAGATGTGATCTATTTTACAATATGCAAAAGGTTAGGTCCACTGGTAACTGAGGCAGCCATTTGCTTTTTATTTGCATAACCCAGCCTTGGAGTATATGTATATGTATATACGTTGAATTTTTTGCCAAGCTCTCTGTTAAATTAGTCGGAGCCAAAAGCTCTGGGTACGATTTAGCAAAGGGGTGATATTAGGAACACAAGGCTGGCAGCAGCTTCGTAACTTCACGCATAAAAATAACAGAGGCATTCTTCAATCTATCCCTTTTTTTTGTTATTATTCATTTTATGTCAGTCAGGATTATATTTCTAGGATATTTGGCAAGGTGTTGAAGATGATTATTTGAATATATTCCTAATATCCGAGTTGAAACCATGCTCGAGGGTTGGCCAACTCCCTCTGGCGCACTCTGGCGAGACGAGCTTCAACTAAAGCATTTCAAATTTTAAATTTTAGTAAAAAAATAATTTTTTTAAAATTAATTATTTTAACTTATAATATTTATTTGAATTAATTTCAATTTTTATTTTTAATAATTTTTATATTTTATGTCTTTATTAAGTAGAAAACTTCAAAAAACCTTTAATACTGAAGAGAGTTCATTCCCTGGAACAGGGTTTCTGCATTGCACACTACCCATAGGTTAACGTGCTACCCAAAGATGAAAAGACCGGCCCTTAGGCTAAAAAGTAAAATTTTAACGTCCCTGTTAAAACTTGGCTTAGAGAATAACATTTTTTTTTTTTTTTAATTTTTCAGTTTTTTTTTTTCCGATTTTCTGAAAATTCGCTCCAACGATTTTGATTAAAATTCAAAAATCAATTATTTTTTTAGATGCTCTTTAAAATGTATATTCTCATTTTGCTCTCAAAATTGTTTACTCTGGTACTTTATAGGAACGATAGAAGACATGGTAACAATATATAATATATATATATATATTTTCCCATGTTTATAAATCGTATTGGCGGAAACTAAATATATGTCGACATGAAAACTCTGGTATGACAAGCACAGAACGCAACTTTCGATTACCGAAGGTAAGAGAAGTTGTGTGCTGTGCGCGAGTCACACCAGATTTGTAAAATCGATAATGTTAAATTTTAACGCCTGTTTTTAAAGAATGCAATATATTTATTTTATTTTTTTACCCCAAAAGAAGAAGAACAATCTCTATAGTGGGTCTAAAACTAATATGGGAATATATAAATTTATATGGGGCCGACTGAGTTATGATGCATTTCCAGAATGGACCGCAAAATCATTTGGGTTGCCCACCCAAAGAAGATCCTCTTTGAGAATATAAAATTTCGTTTCGCGTAATTCGCCCAAATATTGAATTTTATGCAGACATTTAAATACAACTTTAACAAAATCCTTTTATTCATGTTTTTCAAAGACCGATATTAAAATAATTTTGTTTAAATAAAAACGTGAAAGAGATCTTGATGTTGCCTACACATATCAATTGATTTGAACAAGAACAACAAAGTATCAACGTCGATGGTTTTGTTTTTAAATATTTAATGAATATAAAACCCTTTTTAGTTCGTTTAGAATTCAAAATATCTCTCCCCATCTCTACTCTTAAAAAGCCTCTTTACACTCAACAACACAATTTGATAATAAATTATTGATTGGAGATGGTTAAGAGGTTAAGACCTTTAAAAAAAAAAAAGCATAAAAGGTCAAAGAAAGAATAGAAATGTCCTTTCTTACGTCTTATCTTTAAAAATATAAAGGACAATGGAAAAGTTCACTATGATAATAAAGGTTTTTTTTTTTTTTTAGGGGGTGGGTGTGCTCAGGGAGGTATCTGCTGCTGATCTTATTCGAATAAAAAAAAATAATAATAAAATATAATCTTTGATTTTACTAGAAAATTTATTTATAAAATTTAAATTTTTATATATGAGTTTAATTTATAAAAATTGAGAAAGAAGAGAATTGTACATAAATAATTAATATATCTCCCCCCAATTGAAAAAAAGATAAAAATTTCTTAAGCGCTTATCTTGCTTATCTTGAAGACGAAGAGGAAGCGGCGTCGACCTCGTAGGCGGCAGCTCTCTCTTACCTCCAGGTATTCTTGATTTATATTTATATTTATTTATTTATTATATAGATCTATATGAGTATATGAAAATATGTATATTTATTTTCTAGTGCACTTTGAACGAAGACATCAGCGGCCTTCAAGCAGCTGAAGCTCAATGATGCCTCACCGGCTATTAAGAGAGCGAGAGAGTCCTTTTTTTATTTCTCCGTATTTTGATAAAAAAAAAAATGACAAAAACATTGATAATTTATAAAAAAATAATCCTCTTCCTTCTCTTTTAATTAATTGATAAAGAATAAAACAAAAAAAATATACTTTTCTTTGATAACGTTGTGTCCTCAACCTTACCAAAAAAAAAATTTTTAAGAGCAGTAATAAGTAAAAAAATTTTTTTTTATGATTATATCTAAATGTAGTCCTAGTACTCTATTATACTATATAAATATATATATTTAAATTTATTTATTTATTTATCATTTTGACCACCCCATTTTTTTTCCCTCTTAAAAAAATAAA
This sequence comes from Euborellia annulipes, assembly GCA_023213315.1. Taxonomy (NCBI): domain Eukaryota; kingdom Metazoa; phylum Arthropoda; class Insecta; order Dermaptera; family Anisolabididae; genus Euborellia; species Euborellia annulipes. Next base: position 62,605 of record JAKCPI010010314.1, read on the forward strand.
TTAAAAATAAGAAATTAATAAAACTTTATTTTCCCTGAATTATATTGCATTATACTGTTATATTCTGAGATTATTGACAACCATCGTTTTATTTTTATCTTTTAGACATGGGTCCTGAATAGATGAAGGAGGAGATAAGTAATAAGTTAAAATATTAGGAGAACTCTTCTTTAAAGACAGGGAGGTTGTGTTTGAGGCTGTGGGGAAGGAGGCGACAAAGGTATGACATTCCCTGGACTGGACTGATGGGGTACATTGCCGCCCCAGTATGCGTTTCCCTGTTGCTTTTCCTCTTCTGATCTCACTGGCTGCTGAGTGGGCATGGCATAAAAAGAAGCTGCTGTTCTAAGAGCATCGGTTCTTCCATCTGAAGTCTTAGGAGTACTAATAGGCGACTGGTTATGATTTATTTGAGTAGAAGACATTGAGCAGGAGCAGAATTAGTTGAATTAATTGGAAAATTGTTATTATTTATTCTAGGTGGATATTGAAAAGACATGGTTAGATTATTATCCTGTTGAGTATTTAAGTTTGAATAAAACCGATTATCTTCTTTATTGTTGTTTCGAGAGTATCTTCTATTATTATTATAGTTATTCCAACCTGTAGATTGAACATTAGGATTAAATGTACTATCAACCATTGTTGGAGCTTCTAATTGATCAATTTTTATAAGCGCGTCTCGAAGAGCTTGATATTCCTGAGGAGTACTAATCAAAGCAGCCTGAACGTGGCTCTCGAATTGATTAATAATGGTTGATAACCGGGTTTGTTCATTAGAAAGATAAACAATATTTCGTATCCATTTATACGAATTTTCTAAATATGATACCCGAGACAATTGAAAGCCAGGTATATATTTTCGAGCATGGTAATTTTGAATAAATCGACTCTGAGCATCCATACTCCAGAATCGTTGTAAAAAGGCCTGCTCCAATTCCCTTAGATCCGAAAAATTGTAATCATTGGCCCGAAACCATTCCAGAGCCGGTCCACTGAGACAAAAACTAAAAAGATCAGGTGCCTGATAAGGATCTAATTTGTATTTATAGACCATCTTCATAAAT
>JAKCPI010010317.1:0-18751 GCA_023213315.1 Euborellia annulipes
ACCTTTAACAAGATTATTTTCTCTCACGCAGTTAAATTTTTCTTTAAAAAATGGGATGGCTAAAGCTATAAATTAAAAATAGATGAATATATCGCTATTATTATTATATAACAATTTTTTTCAAAAACTTATTAATAACTAAATCTCTAATAGGTTTTTTTTTTTCTTCAAATAGTTTTTATATAATAAATATTTAAAATTTATATTACAGTTTAAATTCTCCACCTCCCACCCCAAAAAAAAAATAAATAAAAATATTAATAGGTAATTAAAAGATTTTTTCGTTTCCTTTTTATTAAAAAATTTTAACATCATTAAAAAGATTTATTAATCTAATAAATTTTATTTCACTTTCATTTTTTTATAAGAAATGTTATTTTTTTCTTCATTTTACGTATAAAATTGGTTGAGCACATTCCTTGGTCTATGATGTGAATGTGCGAGTGTTTTTGATCACAGATAGTCTCGTAATGGATCACCTGTGCGACAATTAAATTCCTTTTTTTCGCCTATTCTTACCATATCGCTTTATCGTATATAAAAAAAAAAGACGATTCGTGGTGGGGGAGGATTATTTCTTTGGAGGAGTAATTAATTGCACGAAGGAATTTGCGTTATCTCGTTATTTGTCGACTTGCAGGTGGACTCTTAGGTGTCTATTTTTTTTTTTTTTTTTGTAGGTGGGTGGGATCACGTTTCGATCCTTTCAAAAAATTAAAATGAATTCCACACTTCTTAATATTATTATACATGTATAGTCAGTCATATCTCCTAGGCTTTGAAAAAAAAAATCTAATCTTAACAAATCATTTACCAATACTCATTTATAAATAAATATGAGCTAATTTTTTCGCCATAATATGCAAAACGATGATACAATGTTTATTTTGACTTTTACTTAACATATTTAAAAATATTAGTGTAATAGTGCAAAATATTTGAATTTTATGCTAATATTTGTTTTTAAATATGTAGCTATCTTCTCCAAAAAATGAATTTTTTTCTTAAAAACAATCAGTAAAAATAAATTTCATATCAAAAAATATTATACTGATTTTAATTTAATAATAATGTTAAGAATAATTATTATTCTTGAGTTTATTGTCACAGTCATTGGATAACCAAGAGATAACCGAGCTTAGCTGGCATATCTAATACTCTATATACATTTGAGACTAGTAGGCTTATACAAGAATTTTATATATACAATTAATTATTAAGAAGAATTTTATATATAATTTTGTATAATGATAATACTGCCGTCTTTCGATCATTTGAAATCCAAGAGACTTCGAGAAAAATTCGAATTATCGGGGTTTGAATTAACGAGAGTCGATTCGATGTGTTATTCATTGAGTTTGCGTATATTCTCATAAGAACTGATGATGCCATTATTTAATTACAGCCGAAACGTTTTCTTTTTCAGGATTTTCATTTTCAATAGAGGCTATCCCGTTTGGCTGACTTCCTCTTCTTTGATTTATCTAAACGTTCAACAGCCACTTCTCTCATCGACATCCTTATCTAATACTCCTTCTATGTAAAACATTGAATTTATTGAGAAAAAAAAATTATATACTTAATGACTCCATTTAGCTATTTTCTAGGTAATTATATAACAATATAAATGAGCCTCCAGATGTTTAATATTGTGAAGGTTCAACCCTTAAAAATTACAATGAGAACAATAAGAAATTAAATATATTATTTTAAAGATTAACAAAACAATTTTTATATTGGATGCCATGCTGGTCTGGTTATCTTCCTCAGTGTGGTTTGTGCCTGGAAAAAAATTTTTGTTCTTTTTTTTTGACTTTCTAATTATGATAATTAAAAAATATATTTATTTAGGTAACAAGGAACAACATTATGAACAAATATTTTTTTCCAATCCCATTCCACACTGAAAAATATAACCAGCACGCTATCGAAACCAAGTTGGACTGAATAAGGTCTTATATTTTAACAAAAAATAATAATAAAATATTTTAATTATAAAAAAATTATGAATTTTGTATTAAAATTTAAATGACCTAATTGAGAGTATTTATTTATTTTCAATGGGTTCACCTTACACACACACAATGATTGCAGGGGAGAGGGTGAAATAATGGTTCAATACATAGGCGTAGCCAGAAATTTTCGATGGGGGGGGGGTTTAGGATTATTTCTCCCCCCCCCCCCACCCCGACTAATAGGGCAGTATAAGGCGTCTAATGAAATATATGACTAGCCACTTACCCCACCTTCGCTTCGCCCCCCTGGACCCCCCCTCGAGGTGGCTCGGGCCCGCCCTTTCTTAATTAAGTGCCGCAATTTTTCAATCAACTCGTATCAGGCAATAAATAATGCAAATCTCTTAATTTTATGTATATGTTTCTCTTGACCAGACTCCTATCTCAGACCTCTTTAAGAAAAAATAATAATAATAATAATAATAATAAAAATCTTTATTTCCATATATTTTTACAATTACATTTGTGTATGTAACACTGTATTGTGTAACCGGTTATTTTTCGGCTTCGGGACAATTCCCTTTATCCGAATGCATATTTTGCAGCGTTCTTTAAATTAGTGGACAATGTACATTTTAGCTTTGCAGGGGAAAGTTTAAAAAACCCCTACTTTTTTTTCTCATTCCCACTCACACTCACACACACATTCACACAGTCTTTTCGGCAACTCAGGCCATTTAAGACTTTAGACGATAACCGTTATTATATAAATATACATATAGGGGGTCCAGGCATTCTTATTTAAGCCATTTGGTATCCAATTGGCTTAAATAAAATCATCGGACTGCCTGGGGTCCGAACCCGCGACGTTTGGTATACGAGGTTAGCACGCTAACCTCTACGCCATGCCCCGAGGGCTTAAAAAAAAAAAAAAAAAAACCCCTAAGTCAGGTAAATTATTATTAACAATAAAACTAAACAAAAAAAAAAAAAAAACTCTAAGAGACTAATTTTCTGAATTTATCAGAGGATTTGTGTGCGTCCGTTTTCTTTGTTGGTGTCTCGCTTCCAGTTTTTTGAGGTGCTCTTCTAACGATTCAATGTCCAGTCCGACACGAATAATTTCATTAGTTATTCCCGGCGGTGGGTTCGCGATGCTCCTTAGCAGTCTTGATTGTGTCCTTTCCATTTTAGACTTGGTCGATTTGGGAATGTGAGGCAACCAGGCCGGAGATGCGTATGAAAGTATAGGCCTAATCATTGTTTTATAGAGTAGTGTCTTGCTGTTTGTATCCAGTGGGCTATTTGGATTTAATAGTCTCCAAAGTGCTTTTATGGCAATTTTTGATTTATTTATGGCTGTTTTGCAATGTTGCGACCAGTTTGCTCTTCGGTCCATTATTGCTCCGAGGTATCTCACCTTGGGCTGCCAGCTTAAAATTGCTTTTCCTATTTTTATTTTTGTGTGCAGATATTTCTTTTTCTTGGTAAATAGAATTGTTTCTGATTTTTCTGGATTGATTTGGAGACGCCATAAATGGAAGTAGTCTTGGATTTCTTTGCATGCTTGTTCTAGACGGTTTTTTAGACATTTGAAGTTTTTATTGGAGTAGAATAAAGCTGTGTCGTCGGCATATGTTGCAAGCTGAACGTTCTCTAGTTTGGGGATGTCTGCTGTGTAAAGGGCATAGAGAAGAGGCGAAAGAAGAGCACCCTGTGGTACTCCAGATCTGATTGGTTTCCAATCTGAGTGCATTTTTGGGTTAAGTCTTACTCGGAACGTCCTGTCTAATAAGAAGTTGGCAATCACGTGGCAGAGCTTTTTCGGAATTCCATATCTGAGTAGTTTAACAATAAGTCCTGTATGATATACACTATCGAATGCCTTTGAAATGTCTAGTAGTATCATTCCTGTTGCTTTTTTGAGGGAAAGCCTTCTACGGATGAATTCGGATACTCTTACTATTTGGTCTACTGCGGAGTGACCCCGTCTGAAACCGAATTGATGGTCTGGTAGAATTTTCTTTTCCTGTACTGTGTTTTCTAGCCACTCGAGAATAAATCTCTCGGCTAGTTTGGCCATTACTGGTAAAAGACTTATAGGTCTAAAGTTGCTAGGTTGCGTCAAGTCTTTTCCTGATTTTGGTATAGCAACAATCTCTGCTTTTTTCCATAGGCTTGGAAAGTGTTCATATTTAAAGATAGCTTGGAATATTTTAGATAACTGGAGAATGACTTTGCCAGGCAGATTTTTAATGAAAATCGGCAGGACACCGTCGTATCCGGGCGCTTTCTTGGTTTTCAGTTTCGAGATTGCTCGTTTTATTTGTGATGGTTTTATTTTGGGGATAATTTCTTCTTCATTTTGTTCTTCTAGATGTTCTCTTGCCTCTTTTAGGAGTTGGGTGCCTGTAATTTTAGATTTTTGATTATTTGTGAATTGTTTTTCAAAGGTCGTTGCTAACAAGTTTACTATTTCATTTTGGTTGTATATCCTATTGTCATTCTCTTTTAATGGACCTATTGATATTTTATGCCCTTTTAATCGCCTAGTGAACTGCCATAATGAGTAGTCCTGGGTTTGCAAAGAGGATATTCTGGAAAGCCAGATTTCCTTACGCCACTGAGCGATTGCCATTTTAATTTGGGTTTGGAGAAAATTGGTTTTGATTTTTGCATCTTTGTTGCGTGTTCGGTTCCAGATTTTTCTTTCCCTATTTTTTTCAGCTATTAGGTTTTTTATCTCTGTGGGAAGAGGATCTCCAGTTGGGAATATCGTTTTCTTAGGTATTGAGGAGGTGGCTGCTGCGAGAATGGCCTCTGTAAGGTCACTCACTTGAGCTTCTAGTTGGTTTATTGTGTTTATTTCTGTTACGCTTATGGATTGGCACAGTAAACGTCTGTATTCTCTCCAGTCGGCCTTTTCGAGATTCCAGGTTTGCTGTTTTTCACTTTCAAAATTTTTACAAAACTTTATAACTACTGGATTATGATCTGATTCCAGGGAATGCCAGCTGATAGGTTGAGAGTGTTGATTTTGTAAACCTTTACAAAGTGCTATGTCGAGTGTGCTTGGTTTATATTTTGGGGTTGATGGGAATCTTGTGGGTTCTGTAGGATGTACAAGTTCGATGCCATGTGCAAGACAGAAATTCAGCAATGCTGCTCCGTCCGTATTGTTGGTGGAGCATCCCCAATTTTGGTGGCGAGCATTTAAGTCCCCTGCAATGATGACTTGGTTTCCTGACTGAAATATAGACTTTAATACTTTAATTTCCAGAGGTTTAGATCGGGATGGTGAATTATAAGCACTACAAATTATTATTTTTCCCGTTTTTGTTTCTATCGATGCTATGACTGACTCAAGATGTTTGGCATTTGGGATTGGGTGTAATTGCGGATTTAGGGAACTATGAATTGCTAGTAGAACGCCTCTGGATGTCTGGGTTTCATCTGATCTGAAGACGGAAAAACCGGGAATATATATTTTATCATGGGACTTTAATCGAGTCTCCGTGACTGCTAGTACATGGGCATTTCTTTCTTTGCTGAATTCTATTAATTCGGTTATCTTATTTCTAATTCCATTTGCGTTCCAAATGACGAGGTTTAGTCCTAGCTTGCGTTGTGTAACGCGATTCGTGGTTGTACTTGCCATTTATGGTTTGAAATAACCTCCGTCCTCCCGGAGGATAGTGTTCCTTTCACTAGAATCTTTAGCTTCGATCAATTTTATGACTAAGTTCAGCATTTTGTTAAAAAGTTGCATTATAATTTCTGTGTTGATCGAGTATTGAGCCTCCCCTTGCTTGTTAGTGTTTGTAGCTTGGGCTGCCTTAGAGTATGTTTGTTCATTTCTTGGCCATACCGGTAATGGTTGATTTTGTCGTGCTGTGTTTGTTCCTAGCTGGGGAAATTCATTTTCATTCAGTAGGACAGAAGGCCTGGGCTGTTTGCTTTTTTGTGTTTTTGCGTATTCTAAGCGCTCTATTATGAAAGGGCATTTTGGGTCAGATGAGGCGTGATTTGAACCGCAATTCGCACATTTTAGCTCTTTTGTTTTGCAGTTTATAGTGCTGTGATTTTTAGAGCAAAAATGGCACCTTTCTTTTAAAAAACAGTTTGTACTAATATGGCCGAAGTTTTGACATTTAAAACACTGTAAGTATGGCCGATTGTTTTTGTACTTTTCCCATTTTATTTTTGTAAAAAGGAGTGTTTTTATTTTAAATATTTGTTTAATGTCTATTGTGGGCTCGAATTTTAATATGAAGATTGGGATTAGAATTGTAGTGCCTTTTTGTTTAAGTTGTATTATCTCGAATGGTTTGTAGCCTAAGTCTGACATCTCTTCCATTATGTCATTTGGTGAGACTGAGCTGTGCAAGCCTTTTAGTACAACTTTAAAAGGAATGTCTTCTTTTAGGCCAAAAGTATAGTATTCTATTTGCAGTGACTTAATGTAATTTAGGATAGTTTTGTAATCGTTTGTTGTATTTGTCCTAATATAAATGCGGTCTTGTTCTTTCCTTGATGTGCATTTTATGTCTATTTCATTTTCTGCCATTGATTTAATATAGGAAAAAAATTGTCTAATATTTTCCTTTAGGTTTATTATTACTATAGGTGGGGGTTTCTCCTTTTTCATTTGTTTGTTCCCTAATTCTGACGACATCTCAAAATCTTCATCTTCTGAGAATTCGCTATCACTCAGTGCCTGATATTTGTTTTGGGTTGGTACATTATACTTTATATTATTATTATCAATATTGATTATTTGTGAATTTTTCGCCTGAGGACTTTGACCTGAGGCTTCTATACGGGGTCGCTTATTTTTTGTAAGGTTAGGAGAGTCATTGTTTACTTGCGAAGAATTGCCATTGGCGATTAATTCGATATTTTTACTTACTTTTTGTGATGTAGTGGCTTTATTTGATGCTGGTGCTGAAGCTTGAATTTCTTTCGGAACAGCGCCTTTCGTTGTTGGTGGCTTTTTAGGGCGAGTTCGCGTTTGCAGGGGCGGGTAGCCCTTTCCCGTCATTTTTTCAGAAATCAGTTTTCTTAGTATGTTTTTTATATCACTCGATTCGGAACTAAATTATAAGTTAAATTAAATACAATAATAGATTTAATAACGCAAATTAAAAGCGAATTTCGCGATAAATGTGTGACAGAAAATTTTTAATGTTTACAAACATTCACTGCCTCCTCGATCTCCTTTAAGAAAAAAAATAAAAAATTTATTTATATAATAATTTTTATTATTTTTCATTTGCGAGATTTAATCATTTTTAAGCGGCTTTAATTTTTTATAAAGCATAACAAAAATCAATTCTTTTCAATGGGAAAATTCTGAATTTTCTCGAATTTTTTGCGTTTTATTTAATTTTTTTTTTTTAAGCTAGAGAAAATTATTATATTTTACTTTCTCTTACCCTATATATGAAATATATAGAGAGAAAAAAGTATTTTGTATTATAGAGCTTAAATATCTAGTCATGGCTTGGGTCCAATGGGGGGGTTTGAACCCCCAAAACCCCCCCCCCGTGGCTACGCCTATGGTTCAATATAACAACTTTGTGATGTGATATCACCATGCACGTGAGGTTAAATAAATATAACGTATAAATAAGTAAATAAGCAATCAATATTATTATTTTTTTAATATTAATCTATATTATTCATAAATATTTTTTTAAATTTAATATTCAGTTCATTTATTTTTCAACACACTGTAGATATAAAAACATCATCATCTGCCCACATTTCGAATTCAGTTGCCAATATGAAGACTTCCAACCTGAAACCGACCATTAAGTGAGTGAATTGAGTTTCGCTATTGAAATCTCCAAGCGCGCATTCCCATCTCCTCAATCTGAATTCAATAGACATAGCTCTTTGACTTTTATTTCTTCTTTTTTAAATCGGGTAAAGATAATATTTTGAAAACTTGTTTGAAGTAAGAAAGGAGGTTTGTTTTTTAACTAAAAAAATTAGGTGATTTTTGATATTTAAAGGGACTTGTCGTTATCTATATCACGATCACGAACTGAACGCTAAGTCAAATAAATTTAACTAATGGTTCAAAAGAAAATCCCACAGCTAAATGAATGAATAAATATTATTTTAAAAATGAAGTAATCGCTTTATGTTATTGTAGGAGATTGCCTGTTTATCTTGGGGACGTGCCTTCGGCCGCTTCGCCCTTTGATTCCTCTCTTCTGGACATTTATGACCATTACGACCATCATGGTCATCTACCACCGGTCATCCTCAAAAAAAAAAAAAAAAAAAAAAAAACTAATAAAAGCCCATTCCCTTCAGTAGGGATAATTATAAAGCGATAATGATACATTTTCAGCTTGATCAAATGACGATAATAAAATTATTAATTGATATTTGTAATTTTTTCGGTTCGTTTATTGTTCAAAGAACAATTGCATAATTTGAAAACGATACTTGAATATTATCTTACTTTGTAGTTAAAAAAAAAAATAAATCTAATGTCAAAAGCGTCCTTCAAAATCCATTTAAAGAATACCATTGTATCATTCATTCTAACTTATAAATTGAAAATATCCAAAAAATATTTAAACTGAAAGACAGAGCAGCAGGTTTATAAACAAAAGAATGATTCGTTTGAAAAATTTCTCACCTTTTTTGGTGAACAACAGAGATGTGTACAAATCCCGAGTTTCAATCCTCTTTAGATTTAAACGAAATCAATACAAAAAAAGGATATTTAAAAAATTCTTTAAAGTCTTTTTAGCTTCTTAAACTTTTTGAAGTTTAGACCCCTTTGGAACCCAATTCAATATCTCACGGCTCCCCATTTTTTGTTTTTAATTCAAATTGGTTAAGTTAAGTTGAGTTCTTTTTTAAATATATTCTTCCTAGCTGCATGTGACCACTGGTCATTAAAGGTCTTCGGACCTTATGCACACATTCCAAAAAAAAAAAAAAAAAAAAAATTAACAATAATAATTTGTTACATTTGTGTTTCTTCGCGTATTTGAGAAAGAATGATATTCTCTCCAAGTGTTATTGTTAATATTAATAGTTCTATTAATTAATTAATGTATGATTATCAATTCTAACGTTATTGTTAATACATTTTCATAAAACGCGAGTATTCTCGCACCGGAGTCCCGGGTTCGCTTCCCGTCCCAAGCGGGAAAAATTTATTTCATTCGATTTGACTATAAATCATTTGAAATAAATAGGGATGGGGTCTAAATGGCCTTAGATGCCGAAAAAGACCTTAAAAAAAAAACACGAGTAATTTGTAAAGTAAGTAGATTGAGTTAAAAATAAGCACAAAAGAGAGGTTATGCCTAATAAAATATGTCTATACTCTTGCTATGTTGTAATTAGAGCTGGAGCTGAAGCTTGCTGGGTGCCAAGAATCATAACTACCAGTTTAAAAAGAACCAGACTCTTCATTTTCAGCTCTCTTATTCGTAGAAGTCATTTGAACACGAGACAAATCTTCATTCACTCCAGACGCCATTTTACTGTGGCTTATGACTATCTTACTTCTCAAATCATCACTAGCTGGCCAAGTAAAGAAAGAACTTCCACTTATTATATGCAGCCAACTAATCAAATCAAAGAACTTCTTCGTGTTGAAGAGGGATATTTAAAGAATGCACTAGCATGCAAGGGCGGATCCAGAGGAGTTTCTCGGGATGTATTTTGGTTGTTGGATAGTGGATGTCTCAAATAGTAGATAAGTTCTTTAATAGAAATATTTTTGAGTACTTTAATGTAGTGCGATCTTATGGAGGAAATCTAGGATATTTACAACCAATATGATGAAATTATCTATTCTTTTTGAAGATACAACAGTTTGTGCATATTTGCCTTTGGCTTATCAAATAAAAACATATGTTTTTATGGAATTTGACAGAACATTTATTTAATTAAACCCAATTTTATCACTTTTTTTAGCAATTTATTGCAATAATCACGTTAAATAAATTAATTGGAACTTAATACAAAGTAAAGCTTGAAAATTGGACAAAAAGAGAAGAGAGCATCTAATTGTAAGTAACCTTGGTTAGTCTGCGTCTGCATTTTGCCATTTTACCATCGGCCTTGATCCGTCCTCGTGGTGACAACAAAAGACAAATCCATTTGCTGGTCCTCCCCCCCCCCCCTCCCCACTGCCTTTTTCTCTTTCTTCATTTCATCTCTTTGTTCAGAAAAAGATCACCAAGTTAAACAAAAAATAATAATAATAAAATAAAATTAATTTGAGATGAACTTTGAAAACTGCACCCCTTTAAAGAAGTTAATCTTTTGTCTTGAACTGAGTTTATTTTTAATATTATAATTTTATGAAAATATATTTCAAGGTCAAATAAACATGTTTTTGGTTATTTTTGAAAAAAAAAATCCTTTATGTCAGTATCTCTTCTTTCGCACGATAATTCAAAAAGCAAAAGCCAGTCTCTATACCAAAATTCATATTTAATTATGTTACTAATTAAGTAGAGAAGAGTTAATTACTTTTAGGCGGAAATTGACTCACTCTAAATTGGTCTTTATACTTCTTTTTTTTTTACCAAAAATTTTTTTTTTCATAAATATAAGATTTAAAGATAATAAATTGGATAATCTTTGCTTAAAATAAAATAAAAAAAAAAGATTTTAAAAAAATGCTTTTATTTAAATTGAACTAAAAGAGAGAAATAAGAAAGAAATAATTTAATTGTTCTTGTTAAAATTTTTTAATATTTGACTTAAAATAAAACGCGTGGGGCGCTTCGAAGGGATTCCGAGGCTCGCGCCCCACGCTTTTATTTTTAAGTCATAAATATTAAAAAATTTTAACAAGAACAATTAAATTATTTCTTTCTTATTTCTCTCTTTTTAGTTCAATTTAAATAAAAGCATTTTTTTTAAATCTTTTTTTTTATTTTATTTTTATTTTAAGCTTTTTTAGTCTTTTAGTCTTATCAAAAATCATCAATATGATAAAGTACCACATTAGTTTGGCCTGTATTGATTTGGTTCAATTGAAAAATTATTCATTATCATAAAAAAATGACTCGTAAATATCAAAATTCAAAACTATAGTTAATAGGGCCTTATTTGCGTGAGGCTTCAAATAAAGTACCACATTAGTTTGGTCTATTTTGATCAAAACCACCATATAGTGGCATCATCAAAAATGACTCTTAAGTATTACATTTCACACCTCTAGCCCATCGGTAAGTCTTTTGAAATTACATTAATTCGCGAAGGGTTTCAAATAAAGTACCACATTAGTTTGGTCTATTTTGATCAAAACCACCATATAGTGGCGTCATCAAAAATGACTCTTAAGTATTACATTTCACACCTCTAGCCCATCGGGAAGTCTTTTGAAATTACATTAATTCGCGAAGGGTTTCAAATAAAGTACCACATTAGTTTGGTCTATTTTGATCAAAACCACCATATAGTGGCGTCATCAAAAATGACTCTTAAGTATTACATTTCACACCTCTAGCCCATCGGGAAGTCTTTTGAAATTACATTAATTTGCGAAGGGTTTCAAATAAAGTACCACATTAGTTTGGTCTATTTTGATCAAAACCACCATATAGTGGCGTCATCAAAAATGACTCTTAAGTATTACATTTCACACCTCTAGCCCATCGGGAAGTCTTTTGAAATTACATTAATTCGCGAAGGGTTTCAAATAAAGTACCACATTAGTTTGGTCTATTTTTATCAAAACCACCATATAGTGGCGTCATCAAAAATGACTCTTAAGTATTACATTTCACACCTCTAGCCCATCGGGAAGTCTTTTGAAATTACATTAATTCGCGAAGGGTTTCAAATAAAGTACCACATTAGTTTGGTCTATTTTGATCAAAACCACCATATAGTGGCGTCATCAAAAATGACTCTTAAGTATTACATTTCACACCTCTAGCCCATCGGGAAGTCTTTTGAAATTACATTAATTCACGAAGGGTTTCAAATAAAGTACCACAATAGTTTGGTCCATTTTGGTAAAACCAAACTCACAATTTGCGTCATCAAAAATGACTCTTAAATATCAAATTTCACACCTCTAGCTCATCGGGAAGTGTCCTTAACAAAGCCATAAAGTTGGTGACCTTGAAAGAGTAAGTTAAATAAAAGCATTTAACATTTAATAATAATAATTAATTAAAAATTAAAATGAATTATATTTTAATTAAATTAATTACACTTCGCACTTTATCATGTAAAATTTTTCATTTTTTTTTTATTAATTTCTCTCACTTTTTATATATTATTATTAATTAATAAAAGATGAAAATATGAAATTGGTAAATCCGATAATATGAAGTTAGGGTCAGAATATTTGTTTAAAAGTTTCTGAATTTCTCCAATGAGCAAGCACCCGAGTAAAAATGATTAAAAATGATCGGGGGATCCACACGCCTGCATCAGGTCTGCATTGTGAACCTTTAAAGACAAACAGGGATATACACGCCCGCACCAGGGACACCCAGGGATCCACACACCCGCACCAGGGACACACAGGGATACACACACGCACCAGAGACACACAGAGCAGATCGAAAGTGACCAGAAGAAAAATGTTTGTCCCTGGTGCTGGCGTGTGTATCCCTGTGGGTCCCTAAAGGTTCACTATCCAGACCTTGCTGCAGGCGTGTGGATCCCTCGATCATTTTTAATCATTTTTACTAGGGCAGCTAGCATTTTTTCAATATATATATTATTAATTAATATGCCAGGGCCGACGTTTCGGTCACATATAGGACTATCCTCAGGGCCTAGCCAAGGTCAATATATTGATCCTCCATTGGTCGTATTGGCAAACGACATAATTAATATAATAGATCCAATGTCCAAATTCGATAGAGTGTATGTATTATGGACAGAGAGTGAGTGAGGGAGCCGAATTTTGTCATTGAATTTATTATATTAATAATGTCTTTTGCCAATATAATCAATCGAGGTTTAATATGTTGACAATGGCTTGGCCCTGAAGATGGTCCTATATATGACCGACACGTCGGCCCTGGCACATTAATTAAAAATATTTAAATTGAAAAATTGCTAGCTGGTTGCTGATTGGAGAAATTCAGAAACTACAGTATATTTAATAAGAGGGTTGAAAATTCTCCAGACAGAATTTTTTTGGCTACCTATTCATTATCCCATAACATATTTGTTGCTACATACCCCCTCCTTCTTTCACTTAAGTCTTGAATTGTATAACGAAGTTTTAAAATTTCCAAAATTTAGTAAATTTATTGTTTTTACATACATTTTTTATTGAATCGGTTTAAATAAATGCCAATTGGTATTTCTTTTTTTTATTAACTAAGGTAAATATCCTCTGAAGGTCATAATAAATCACCTGAAAATATTTCCAACATATAAAAAAAAAAATTATTAATTTGAAAATAAAATGGAATAAAAAAAAAAAAATAAAATTATTAAATATATTTGAAAGAGTCCAATCGTAAAATTGTTCCTTTAGTGTTGCTTCTTGCGTTTAATAATGGAGACTTGAAAAAACAAAAAAAAAAGGAAAAGAATTTAAAAAAAGAAGAAAAAAAAAAACAAGTACTCGTTGTCTATGCAAAACCCATTGAAGCATTCGCTCTCTCACGACTTGAAGATGTTGAGTTGCACGGAATCAGAGGCGGGCTGCTTCAACTTCAAATGCAACTTGAAGCACGCGATCTGATCTAAGAGACATAAACGGGAGATAGGATTCCTTATTCTTCGAAAAGATTCATTTAATTTAGGATAATGGCTTAAAACAAACAATAGAAAAAAAAAACAGTTGGTATTTTATAGTTCATGATAAATCTAATGAAAAACTTTTTAAATTTAAATTAAGTATATAGGTGCCCTCGGGCTTGGCGTAGTTGGTAGCGCGCCGGCCTTCTATACCGAGGGTCGCGAGTTCGTATCCCAGGCAATCCGAAGATTTAATTTATGCCATTTGAATACCAAATCCCTGCGGTCCCCGCTCGCTATATGACATGTTTAACGTGACCACACAACTTTCAACGATATTTGTAATTTCATTAAATAAGTAAATTTATATTAACAAAATGATGAAGGAATTTTTTTGGGAGTTGTTTAGATAGATTAAAAAAGCTCATCGAAGATCTTTCTCTTTAATTATATTATTATCAATAAATTTTTGTCAAAAATGTGCTTACATCAATTTCAAAGAAAACAGCTCATATATAAATATAGATACAAAAATCTGGAGTGACTGTCGCACAGCACACAACTTTCTCTTACCTTCGGTAATCGAAAGTTGTGTCGAGATATATTTAGTTTTCGCCAATATATTAGAATTCAAGATGTAAAATTCATAATCAGAGAAAAATACTTTTATTTTGTTACCATGGCAACCATTTCTCCTATCTTTCCTATAAAGTAAAGAGTATCTCGTATGTCAAGAGTTCAGGCAGTCCGATGATTTTATTTAAGCCATTTGGATACCAAATGGCTTAAATAAGAATGCCTGGACCCCCAATATGTATATTAATTAATAACGCTTATCGTCAAAGTCTTATATGGCCTGAGTTGCCGAAAGGACTGTGTGAATGTGTGTGTGAGTGTGAGTGTGAATGAGAAAAAAGTGTGAGTGTTTAAAAAAAAAGTACAAGAGTAAAGTGTGCTTCAAACAATTTTAAGAGCAAAATGAGAATATACATTTTAAAAAGCATTTTAAAAATAATTGATTTTTGAATTTTAGTCAAAATCGTTAGAGCGAATTTTGAGAAAATCGAAAAAATGTCAAAGAATAAAATCTTTTTAAATATGACAAAAAAAATTGAAAATTTCAAAAATTTTGAAAAAACTTATTAGGTAGTATTTTACCTAATAAGTTCTTTCACAAATTTTAATTAATAAATACGTCACCTGGAAGTAGTACTTTACTTCCAGGTGACGTATTTACTCCAAAAGTTGATAGAAATCTACAATTTTAGTGTATGGAGTATATACTGAATTTCATCGATCTGGCTGCATCCGTTTTTAAGCAATCGTGTTCACACGCACACACAAAACAGACAGTGTATATAAATTGAAGTCACACACTTAGACATAATGCCAAAATTAATTTTTTAAGACTCAGGGAGGTCTAAAACGTGGAGAAACATCAAAATCTCGGAAGTCCAATTTTTTGATGATTACAATACTTTCTCTAATTATATACTACACGAGAAAGTAAAAATCTGGTGTGACTGGCGCACAAGCACACAACTTTCTCTTACCTTCGGTAATCGAAAGTTGTGTTCTGTGCTTGTCACACCAGATTTTTTTGTGTCGACATATATTTAGTTCCCGACATGACAGTACGGAACATATGAATTCAGATGTAAAATTTATAAGTATGGGAAAATATTTATATTTTGTTACCATGGCAACCATTTCTCCTATCTTCCCTATGAAATACAAGAGTAAAGTGGTCTTCAGAAGATTTCAATTGCAAAATGAGAATATACATTTGAAAGAGCATCTAAAAAATAATTGATTTTTGAATTTAAAAAAAATCGTTGGAGCAAATTTTGTGAAAATCGAAAAAAACTGAAAAAGTACATTAGTAAAGTACTAGTACTCTTTGGCCGATTTTGATTAAAAGCTTATTTTTCCGGTCCCGGGTGGTGTTTAACTTAAATATAAAATTTCAACCTCGTAGCTCCAATTCCTTCATGCTTAAAATTGAACACACACACACACACCCACACACCCACACACCCACCCACACACAGACAGACCATGTCGCGAAAACCACTTTTTTGGATTTAGGGGACCTCAAAACGTGAAGATTCATCAAAATCTCGACATCGAATTTTTTGACATGAATCCAATACTTTCTCTCTATATATATATTACATATATACATAGGTAAGAGAAAGTAAAAAGCCTATAATTAAAGTACTTTCTTAATAAGATAGTAATATTAATAATTAATAAATATTTTTCATTGCAATATCAAATAATTGATCTGAATTGTCATTAAATGTCGCCTGCCGGCAGCTCAATATTTTCTTGTCTTTCTTGGTGGTCACCTAATCTGTGAATGGAAGGCGCTTTTAGAGAATTGCTCCACAAACGCGTGTGAAATTCATTTGATTGCTTTATTTGAATCTCACTTTAAAATAAATTATTAAAAATCAATTCTGACGCCCCCCCCCCGGGGGCCTTTTAATAGTATTTGGATAATTATTTTGATCCCCCGATTTGAATAAATTAATAAAGTCACCTTCAGGCTTCGCCCATTCATTGCACTTCTCTTAAAAACATGTAATATGTTGATAAATAAAATTATTTAACTTTATTTTATCCAAGTTCAAAATGTATATTAAGGTAAATCAGGATCTACAAATACTATTATAATTAACGAGAGAAAAATAAATATTCTCTCCCTGTTTTTGTTTTTACTTTCAGGTGGGCATATAAAAATAAAATAAAATTTTTTTTTTTAATTTTAACAAATTTTTTTAAACCAAAAGTTTGTTATTTAAAGTATGGAAATAGATACCTTTTATTTTCAGCCCAATAGTGAATGATAACTTATAAAGGAGGAAGTATTAAATTTCAGATTTGATCTTTCTAAATATGATACACTTTTCAGAAAAATGTCAATGTATAAATATAGATAAAAGTTTTCTCAAGGATTAATAAATATCTTATCCGTGACTGGCGCACAGCACACAACTTTCTCTTACCCTTCGGTAAGAGAAAGTTGCGCACTGTGCTGGTCACACCAGATTTTTTGTGTCGAGATATATTTAGTTTCCCATAGCACCTTAGTTTCAAACTTGCATTTTAAATGTTGACTGCTAGAAATAAACTATGGTTATTTTTCAAAATTTTAATCTCATATTTGGAAATTTTATACACAATATAGAATCCTAAATAGATACGAAATTTCATAAGAATTGGAAAAAAAAATTTTAAATGCGTAAAAAGTTCCAAAGGGGACCCCCTTTTGAATCGAAATTAACATACAAATCCCTATAGGAAATTAACATTAGCTTTTTCGAATTTCACTGGAACAATTTTGACATAAATTTATAAATCAACTATTTTTTGCTCTTTAAAAAGTATATTTATTTTTTTCCTAAAACGTGTTTGAAGTACATTTTATTTCCAATAGAAGTATTCGTAGCTCAGCGCCATCTTTGAAACGCAAATGGTCAAGTTTAGAACTAAGGTGCTATGGGGAACTAAATATATCTCGACACAAAAACATCTGGTGCGACCAGATTTTTTATATATTTATTATAAATTTAATTAAATTCCATCTCCAAGCAAAAAAATCTGACGTCACAGCACAGTATATTCTCTTATCTTCAGTAATTGAAAGTTGTGTGCTCTGCCTCCCGTCACACCAGATTTTTTTTTATTCATATAATAATAATAAAAATTATGAATACTTTCTCTTACTCTATATATGAAATATATATTGTATTGCGATTATGTCAAAAATTCGATGTCGAAATTTTGATGGATATACCAACATGTTTTTTAGTTATATAGCTGAAATTTCCGGCCTGAAAAATTAACATCTCTTCCCTGTTACGCCACCTATAAATATGCGCTTTAAGAGAGATTAAACTCATCAGAAGAAAGTATTTTCTTGAATATCTCGATACATTACGTAGACTGTAAGATGTGTGAAAGGTAAAAGAAGGTCAAATGTGTTTTTTTTTTAACCGAATACACCCAGTTAGATTAAATATTTTCCTTTCTTTATTTTAATCGGAATCTTCGAAATCGTGATCTCTTCTTTTCGTTTTTTTTTTCAATCACCTTATGATGCTCGTATTCTGCCATTCAGGCTTTTGTATAAAGGCGTCGGCTAATAGGCCTGAAAACAAAAGAATTTTTTCAAGTTCGTCTCCTCTCATAAGAGGCGAAGGTTTTTCTTCCTTTTTATTTTATTACATCGTTCTTTAATTCTCATCTGGTAGTTTTGTTTCGCAAGTCGGCAAGTTTACCTGGTGGGCGGCTTCGCGAGGACGCGAACAGAACAAGTGTTGGCGGATCCGCGAGGAGTTCTTGCGAAATGCTCGTTTTCATGGAACCAAATGCCTCGGATATACACATATAAAACGAATGAGGGAGAGAGAGAGAGAGAGAGAGAGGAAGGAAATATTTCAGACATTCTTGAAAATTTATTCAATAGTGAGTGACCAAAATTTTTTTTTAAAATTCCATTCCATTTTTATGACTCCTTGTAATATTGGACATTTACAGTATTAAATAACCAACTTCAATTATCCCAATTAACAACGTTAAAAAGGTCTTTAGAAAATACATTATATCACAATAATTAACAATTTATTTGAAATTTTTTAAATCACTTCTTTCTAGATATCTTGTTTTTGGAATTAAAATTATTTTTTTTTAAATATAAATATCAATTGTATAAATAAATTAAGTTGTCTTCATGGACTAAGCCAAAACGTGGCGTGCACACCCCAAGCTACCTTTAATTATTTATTCTAAATATTAAACGATTCCAAAAATAGTAATTAGCGATTGTTGAGTGGTAAAAAAGTAATAACTTTCTTTAGACATAATCAGTGCTAGATAAAATACAGTGAAACCTGGTTAAGAGAGAGTTCAAGGGACCATGATTTTTTTTTCGTTTATAAGAGGTTTCTCACTAATGCGAGTTTCTAGCTTATAGATGTACAGGAGAGGTTTGTCTCACTTACAGAGGTTTATCTATAATATTTTTGTTTCAACAGTGGCCCATCTATGGGAATGTTTTTATCGAGGGTTTGTTAACACACCAGATTTTT